>JAMKCH010064547.1:0-55696 GCA_023653785.1 Ophioderma brevispina
GTCTTTCGGGTGTCTTTCGGTCACTGATAGTGTCATTATAGCAGTTAGCACTATGGGTTATTTCTCTTGCTAGTGATGGTGCCTTCAAAATTGTAATTTTGATAGCAAAGATGAAGGGATATCTGATAATTTCTCCCCTGGTGCAAAGGATATCGCCAGATAAGGAATGAAGGAAATCCTCTATAGTTTTCATGAGAACGGATGAATTTGAAATGTTCCGCATTATAAAGCGACATGCTCAAAGTTTACCTTTTGCTGGTTTAAAAAAACACTTTACATAAATTCCCAAAGTCGCTTTTTGTCCCCGCTGAACGAGTTGTCCCGCCGAACGAGTTCGGAACGGGGACTATGAAATGAGCAGCGTCCATTCGTCCGTGATAAAAATGTTAACCCACACTCTATACGATTTATGGGCAATTCCAGCGTCATGGACATTACACGTAGACCAATGTTTCTGCTTTAAGTGGTATATTTATGTTATTTCTGAACTCTGCATTTTGGGTTTGTTAATTGATTTTAGTAGCTGGGGCAAAACTGTACCTCTCATCAATTTTTGTTGGGAAGCCATCGCTAATTATTACAACAGGAGTTACGCAAATGAGCGTCATGGACATTACGCAGAAAAACATGTTTTGCACACTATCAAAGTTCAACTCAAAAACTCTCTGAATTTAGAGTTCATTTCAATTGCAAATCAGTATAGTGTTAATGGGGAGAGTCAACTCTACAAGAATATTAAAACCAAATTGTAACAGTACATGTATCTTCCACAACTTAGGTAGGTCACTCAAAAGAACGTCATGGACATTACACTTTTGCGTCATGGACATTACGCCCCAATAACTAATAGTCTCTAACTTTTTGCTAATATAAATGATGCTATGTTGTCCCTTGGCAATTCTATGGTAACAGTGTGATGCAATTTTACACTTCCTTAAAACTAAAAGTAGTAAATCCATTGTATTTATTATGATATCCTTATACTGTACACTGTACTTGAGCAAGTTTTTTCTATGTCGATGAGAATGGAATCACTGATATAGAACAAAATAAGTTACCGTATTGTTCCTAATAAACGCCCCAGGGGCGGTGCATTTTTCAAAAGGGAGGGCGTTTATTACAGTCAAAAATGGAAAGTCAAAAATCCCGCAAAAGTCACCTTACACACGCTTATTTTCGCGGATTACCAATAATACAAACGAACGAGCAGGGGGGACGCTGTTTTCGCACCTCCTGAGGTCAAAGTTCCATACTAATTAAACTATTACAACTGTGCACAACAGCGATTATGATATGGATTACGACAGTCCCGGCCATTAAATCATGTGATTTGGGGTAAGCTTAACTCATTTTAACTCAATTGCTTTATCCAACAATTGTAGGGGGCGTTTATTAGAGCAGGGGCGTTTATTAGGAACAACACGGTAAAACAATTTGAAAACTTGTACAACTCATAAAGACCCTGAGCTGTTTACATCAATAATCTTACATTTTCCTTAATTTTTTACATTTTGACCAAAATATATTTCATATTGCTTTTCTCACTGAAAGATTTGAAAACAGTTACCAGCAAACTTTCAGCTTCTATTTGAAAGCAAATTTTGTCTTTTTAACCCTCGCGCTTACACTAGGGTTACAGCAATCAAAGATGGTCTTGATTTCATGTGTATTTTTTAATATCAGGCCTAGGCTAGGCGTATTACCGTTTCTATCGTACATGTATGGTTATTTGGGTAGGGGTGGGTGGAATACTTGGTATAGCATTCATCACCAAACCTGTGATAATACCCTTAGCCTAGATGTAAATTTAAATATGCTTGTATTTGATGTGGCAAATCAAAATATAGCCAAAAAGACAAATCGCTTTTAGATAATCAATTCGTCTTTTCACCACTACATATATTGTCCTGATTGAATACAGGGTTTGCTTGAATCCCTTTAGAAAGCAAATCTGAGGTCGGTGGGGAGGAGATGGGGTGCTGGGAAAGGGGAGATGGGTGTTGGAAGGGGAGATTGGTGTTGGGAAGGGGGAGATTGGTGTTGGCAAGGGGAGATGGTGTGGAAGGGGGAGATTGGTTGTTGGGAAGGGGGAGATTGGTGTTGGGAAGGGGGAGATGGTGTTGGGAAGGGGGAGATTGGTGTTTGGGAAAGGGGAAGAGAGGTGTAGGAGATGGGTTTGTCCAATTGGGAATGGGAGATGGGTGTTGGAAAAAGGGGAGATGTGTTGTTGAGGAGAATTGGGGGAGGGGATGGGCGTTTGGGAAGGGAGATGGGTGTTGGGGTGTTGGGAAGGGGAGAGGGATTTGGAAAGGGGAGATGGGTGTTGGAAGGGAATTTGGGGTTGGGAAGGGGAGTGGGTGTTGGAAAGGAGTTGGGGTGTTGGGAAGGGAGGTGGGGGTTGGGAGGGGAGGACAGGGTGTGGGGAAGGGACGGTGGGATTGTTAAAGGAAGGGAAAGATGGGGTGTGGAGAAGGGAAGGGGTGTGGGGGTGGGAAGGGGAAAGACTGGGTGTTGGGAAGGAAAGATGGGTGTTGGAAGGGAAAGATGGGGTGTGGGGTGTGGGGTTAGGGAAGTTCTGGGGGGAGAAGGGAATGATGGGGTGTTGAGAAGGGGTAGGATGGCGTGTTGGGGGTTGGGAAGCATTAACTGAACAAGCACATGTACATGTATGTACAGTATGTTGTGCAAGTGCTGCAAAAAATTGGCAGATCTACTTAGCAATCATAGTTTTTTGAAAAGTCTCTCCACTGGTGATATACATGCCACCTACACTGAATAACGAGTTGCATGCACTCAAGGAGTTACAAACTGGGTTTCATCCATGTCTTAAAAGGGTTCAAATTGTGATGTATGCGTCATGACATAAAGTGTAATCAAAAGTAATGTCCCTGGACGAATGTTGAATTTCATGACGTCATTTGCATATTTGCAGTTGGTTATTGATTTATTTTTTCTGATCGAAAGGATGCTTATGATAAACAAATAGGATTTGAAGTATCAATAATATAATCCTTTGTGTATGTGGAGTCAGTCAACAAAACCTATTAGCATAAAGGTCTGGACATGTACATTACATGTTATTCAATGGAGGAAAATAACATACATGTAGAAAATAACACCTCCAAATTGTAATGGCATTTATGGAAACGGGGGAAATGACTTAAATGTTTAGATATGAATGGACAGACATTTTTCTCACTTCATCAATAGAAAAATAAGGTATGGAAAATGAATTTCAATTGTTTGGATGACAGGGACCATTTATCGTGGACAAACAACAGCGCCCTTATATGGAGTTCATAAGGGCACCCTTGGGTGTCACTGTGGGTGGAATGGGAAAGAAGCGGGGTTGATGGGTTGATGAGTCTAGACTGATTAGATTTTGTGGCTTTAAAATTGCTAATTGAGTATCTAATATGCCTAATATTTTAATTTATGAAACATTTTCTGCACGGCCTGTGGTACAAGTTTTCGGAGTTCCGTAAGGGCATGATAATGAATGTAATGGGGAAGAAAGCGGGCTTGTGGAAGGAAGAGTGCTTTCGACTCCCTGATAGATTTTTGGGCTATTTTGGGCAAATGAGTATGAAAATGAGCCTAATTATATGCAAAATCAGCGGATTGCTCTATTTGAAAAGGCTACATCGGATACTCACAAATTCCTGCGCTGTATGAAAGCCGATCTGGGGACATCTTTTTTAACATTCGAAAGTATGTGATGTATGCTGCTCGAGTATGCAAATGAGCAATTAAATATGCATATTGCTGTATCTCTGCAAATGGTCACGTCGGATAGCCAAAATTCCTTCGCTACAGAGAAACTGCCATAGGGGAGGGGGTGGGGTTGACTTGGGGAGGGGGTGGGTTGACTGGGGAGGGGGAATTGGGGGACGCGGGGGCCGGGGGGTGTGGGGCGGGTTGGGGAGGGGTGTTGGGGAGGGGGAGGGGTTGGGTTATTGCGGGGTGTGGGAAGGGGGGTGGGGTGTTGCAGGGGTTGGGAAGGGAGTGGGGTTGTGGGGGGGGAATTGGGTGTTGGGACCGGGGTTGTGGGGTGTATGGACGGGGTACGTGTTGTGTTGCAGGCGTGGGGGGAGGGGTGTGGGGTGTTGCATGGTGTTGGGCAGGGTGTCGTTTGACATGGTGTTGGGCAGGGTGGGTTGGGAGGGGGTTGGAAGTGTTTGCGGGGGTGTGGGGGTGAGGGTGTTGCAGGATGTTGGGGAGGGGGTGGGTGATGCAGGGTGTTGGGAGGGCAGTGGCGTGTTGTGGGTGTTGGGGACGGGGGAGGCGTGGTACAGGGTTTGGGGTTGAGGGGGGGTGTTCTGGGGGTGAAGGAGCGGGGTGGGGTGTTGATTTGACAGGGGGTGAGGTTGTGTCGAGTGCTGGGAATTGTGTGGTGTTGTGGTAGTGGGTGGTGATGTGGGGTGGTGGTGGGGGTGTTTTTTTGTGTTGGTTTTTTGGTGTTGGGGTTGTGGGGTGTTGAGGGTGTGCGGAGTGTTGGGAGGGCCCCTCCCCAACATTTTGCTTTTATTCGAAGTTAGTGATCGCGACATTCGGCGGGGGACATATTTTACGCATCGCGTCAAGACGAGTTCGCCTTGTTTACTGTATGCTTCAACGGGGTAATGAAATTTCCATGAACACTTACCCTCAAGAATCACAATGCCGCTTTTCAAGATAGCGCTACATATGTGACGGAAACGGGCGTTAGGCCCTAAAATTTAGGTGAGCACAATAAAGGGGGTACTTTGCAATGTGGGATATGAAGAGTGAGCTAGGCCCCCTGGTTTTGGCTTGGATCTTGGATGTCTACGAGGCTCCAGTTTAATATATAATGTTACGGTTGCACGTGCTCAGTGGATATTTCTTGTATTAGCCCCAGTCTTGTGCTCAGCAGACACCTTTTGATGGATTTTGGCATGCTCAATTTAGGAGAAACTTTGTAATTTGTAAGTCGGGAGTTGTAGTCCAAAATTTGTAATACATCAGGGCAATGGCCTACCATAGAGTAGTGTGCAGTATTTGAGTTACAATTTCTGTGATAAGGGTTCTGACAGCCACTTTAGCTGCCATGTTTCGATACTTGTATGAGCTATTTTTGACATTTTGCTGCATTTTGGCACCCAACATTCTTAGACATTTTAATGAGTAATATGTCCATATTGGGAGCGTTTGTGTTGATAAATGGACCGGCAAAAGTAGTTAGATTTGTTTAGTTAGATTTGTAATTTTCAAGATTATCAATTTACCGGCATCGTATTTTTATTTTGGGTGGTTGCCAGTCAATTTTTCCATGCTGTGACCTGCCGAGATGGTAGGAATCCTGCGCACTTGTATTGCATTTTAGCTTTCGTTGGGTAGCCTCGGGAGCAATCAGAGCCGCGAGCTAGATGGCTCGTTTGTCGGACACCCTTGTAGAGCCATGGAGTGCTCGCGAGCTGAGAGCAAGATTTTGGGCTCGCAAAAATCTATAAAAGCGAGCACAAGGGTCGTGGCTCGCATTCAATTTCGTCGCGGACAGCGGTTGATCACGAGCTCGCGCCTATATTGACTGTACTTACAGGATTGTCGCGGTGAATAAGTTCCTAGTGAAAATATTTCCGAACTGAAACTGATATTTATATGAGGAAATGAAGTTAGAACATTAATGAATATCCACTATTTTAAAATAGCGTGAGGGTAATTTCGTGATTGTATCTCTTTTAATGTGTGTGAACTGGCGGAGAAGCATGTAGCTGCGACAGTTACTACGTGTAGGTCACAAAATCGCAAAATGACTCCGCAATGTAAGACCCGCTCGTGCGCGGTGCCATGGGTCAGCACTGCCATTGGTTCGTTACATACCCAACGAGGAATTAGAAGGCATAATTAAATCTGTTATGACTAATCGTTTTCTTCACCAGCTCTCAGATAAAATGACTCATTGTATCAGTAAGCTTTGGTACTAAAACTATAGAAAGCTTCCTCTGTCAAAAACTTTATGCAGGTTTGAACTCCATTATTTTATGCGAAAGTCACAAACTTGATCATTTACAAAAAAACACTGAAAAATGACAGCCAATATCACGTCACTTTTACTCTCATTGTTATTTAAATAACCATTCTTTTAGTATCAAATCTCAACTTTCGATCTTCTGAGACAGAACCACCTACTTTGGAGTATCCTAGCACCCGCTGATTTATGGAGCTCTTAGGTCATTCTTAGTCTCCGCTCGGCTACTGAATCCTTCCGTAATTTTATTCCACTTCAGAGGGGTGCTGGATACACAGAAGTAGGGTTGAGAACCTTAGCATATCATATTATTACACCATTAATCTCCATTTTAATTCATCTGCCCTCTATTCATCCAACCAGAAACCCTTTTTTTGTCTTCTATTCCCCTATTGATCCTTTCCAGAACCTCTTAGTGTGCGTTTCCTACTCTTCCGACCCCCAGCTCGCTACACCATATTTAAAATCTAGAGTGGCATTTTGGTTCTTTGGGGAAAGACCTCATTTTGTGCATTTTTATCCCCCTGGCTTTGAAAGCAGAGGGGATATTGTTGAGGGCGGCGCCGCATGGTCCGTATTATGGAACACGTGTGTTCCAGTTTTTGTTTTTCAGGTCTCCTTCGATTGAAACCAGACTTGGGTTAAGGTGCAATAGGGTTCCCTCATATACCATGATATCAAAGTCAAATGGACCAAGGTCAGAATCATCTGAGGTCCTTTCCTACACGCCAACTTGCAGGGGGATGACGCAGTTTACTTGCAGTATTTTGTTTTCTGGGGAGCCTGAACACTAAAATGGAATTGCCAAATACAACTATATTATACACGTATGTACATACCATACCACTTGCTCGTGATATAAATAGTGCGGTCATGGAAGATGCGGAATTGAGCATTGCTCTGGGCTTTTGCTTTTTTCCAGAGAGCATGCCCCTGAAGTCTCTCAGACTTTTCTCATTTTTTCTTGAAGTGTATTTTGGGGTTTAAAAAACAAAAAAACACGCGTTTTTAACCTAATTTTAAAAAAAAAAAAAAAAAAAAAAAAATGAATGATTATAGAGGGCCTCCATCTCTCCTTATCCGGCGATGTCCTTTGGTGTACTTTGCAAGGGTGTCGAAGTAGGTAACATTTCATTTTTGCTTCAGCATTTTTGTGTCATGAAATGCCTTTTATTATCAAATTTTGTTTCAACCAAGTATGTTTAATTGTTAAAATAGCCTCGATTTAAACCAGAATCCCAAAATAAAACAGGAATTATTGCAAGCATTTACCAAACATGAACATTTTTAAAGTTTTTTATTTTCAAGTTCTGCAACTTTATTAAATTCAGCCCGATTTTAAGGCATTTTAGCGTCAGTTTTACGCGGTTTTTCAGGTTTTTTACCAAATTAGAATTTTTTTCCCCAATTAAAACTCATCCAGCCTTGTTTCAATAGTAACTTCAGCTCATGGGCATAATCTCAGTCCCTATTGCAGGACTGAGAACCGTGTCCAGCACTTGACAGCTTTTGTGTTTTGTTCCTATTTATATTGAGGGTGCAGGTTTTTGCCACAGTGGAAAAAAAAAAAACATGCCTTTAATGTGGGTTTTTTACACATGGCAAAAAAACACCTTACATTTTTCTCCCCAAAACAACTTAAGTTTTTGGAATAAAAAACACATTACGTAATTAATTTTAAAGTTAAAAAAAGAAAAAACCTAAAAAATTAAAAAAGAATGATTTAAATTAACTTCTTTTAAGTTGGGGGGGGGGGGGTCAACCTGGATGATTGCAGGTCTAACATGGATAAGTACTGGTCTTGTTTTACCTAATTTACCCCCGCGTCAAAATTCAAGGCATTTAAACATGCCAAATCTGCACTTTCCATGCAGTCTCAACAAAAGGTCTGCCAACATTCAAGAAATGACATTACAGAAATGACATTCAAGAACTGACATTCAAGAAATGACATTCTTGGGCTTCAGAAAAAGAATATTTTGATATTAATAAATTACAAATTTATTAGTTTGTGTGTGTGAATTAGATGGATCGATTGAAGACGAAGGGACTTGATGCAAATGTTGGGTTTAGAAGCAGCTATGGACCGTTTGGTGAAGACGAATAGTGTACGTTGAGGATGGGCACGTGCAGCCAGTACGCAGGGGGTGCAGTCGCATCCCCCCAAATTCACAAAGGGGGGAAAAAAGTCACTTTGGGTTTTTTTTTAAATTAAAAAGGTCCAAAATTATGAGAAAATATGACGAACAAGTCCACTTTTTGGTGATGGAGATGTTCAAAAACGTCCAAAATGTCCATTTTAGGGGGGTTCGGGTCCATTTTCCCCATAAAAGGTCCACATTTTCGAAGACCGCGCACCCCCGTAAAAAAAGTGCTGAGGAAGGATGAGGTATGTTTTAACAAGGGCTTTTGAGTTTGAGGTGGAAGTTTTTTTGAGGAGAGGGACGACATCCAAGAAGAACTTTGAAGATGCAAGGGAGGAGGAGGAGGAGAGTAGGAGGGTTGGGTTGAGGAGGAGATGCATGGCCATCGGGTGAAAGTTGAAAGGAGGAGGTAAGGGCGGTTTCTGCTAGTGTGAGGTGAATTCGGCCACCCTCGTTTCACGGGGACAAAACGGATTTAAAATTTGTATTTACTGGCTACAAAAATTAAACACAAAACTTGAAGATATGGAGGGCGAATCCTGTCTGCGGTTCCTCAAACAAAGGTTTTTTAACTGAGCATGTAAAAAAAATTGCTTGGGTTTGGTTTGTCAGCAAAAACTTTGTAAAAAATTTGTTTTTTTTTAGCAAGCTCTGCAGGGTTATTATTAAAAGTAACAAACTTAAGGTCCATGGCCCGATCGCAATAAAGCCTCGTCCCCTGGGACCCCAGATTTTACCGGAAGTGGTCAAAATTTTGTATCAGAAGAAGCTGCCATTTTTCATTTACCCTGTGAAATCTTGGCTAAGGCTGTTTGGTTTGGAGTTATGAGCAAAAGGTGCCCCCTTTTGGTCAAGCTAATAATTAATTTTATGCAGTACTCAATGGGGATTGCAATTGTAATTACGTTGTAATGCTCTCACATCAAACGGGTAGAAATACGTGTGCGAAAATGTTTTTTTAAGAGTGGTGTGTTTTTTGGGGTAAGGCCATTTATCAAGATGAAAAACTTATAAACTTAAATCGGCCCATCCCTTTAATGCAACTCATCTATAATAGTCAACAAATGTGGAAGAATGCAGAAACACATAAAACATAAAACACATCTTAAGCTATACATGTACATGTATGTCTTCTCATGGAACATGTACATGTATGTATAATTTATCTTTTCTTGAAGTTAAGTAATATGTTCCTCATACAACTAAACCACAGAAGCTGTTTTCCAGCTGTTTATGTAAATCAGGATCAGATTTACCTGGTAATGTATGATATGGAAATGCTACGGTAACAGTTATAATGTATTTATTTTTTTCTGACTTTTACTGTACTGGTAAGAAGCTGATAGAAAGTGATTTTGTCAAGTGGAAAAAACATGGTTAAAACTGGAGGTTTTTTGCCACCAGTGGTAGAAGCTTGTGAATCCTATAATTGCTCACAAGTACATATTGTACAGCAGAAAGCCATCAAAAATGCTGTATTTTGAGATTGATGAGATAAAAAACTATGTTTGAGTGATTTAAAGAATTGTATTTACACTAATTACTTTCTGTGTTCCTTTCATCATTGATGGATGTGTGGAATTGTTGTTTTATGTCTTTGCCACCTTTAGCCCGGTTAATGGTTTAAACTGGCAAAATATGGCCCCCCCCCCAAAAAAACAATTTGGAATGCTTTTGCAGTGTATGACATTACATGTAGATCATGGCCTGAAGTGAATAAGCCAATGATGCCATCGTTTCTTAAAGATGATAATTTAGAGTTTCTGTCATGCCCTATATTAAGCGATGATTTAAATAGGGGCAAGTTCAAAACAGTTTTGTTTTTGTTTACTCTTATCCACTCAACCTTTGAAATTCTTGATAGGTGAACTACAAAGTGATCAAAGACAAGGCAAATTGAGAGAAATTTGAAACCTAAAAAATCTTCTCCTACATGTACCCTTATTTAAAATTGGAGGCTATATGGGGACCTGCAAATTTGGGAAATAAGCTAAGATTCGCAAAAGTACCCAAATTCGCTTGATCAATGGGCAGTCTCTTCAATAGGTCAACCTATTATGGAATTAACGCACAATGCAGCATCTACATACATGTACATTAGAAAACCTTAACCCAAACTGTACATGTACATTACTTTGACATAATGAATAGCTGCCTTAATTACGTTTTATTATATTCCAAGATTGACCTATTAGAGGAGGTACATAATGTTGTACATATGCATGACATGACCACATGTATAAAAGTTTAGATTTTCTGTATGCCATCTGCAACCTAACATGTAAACTGTAGTAGGGTGAGGAATTGACTTGCAGTTCACAAATGACAAGAAAGTTCCCAATTGTAATTTGTCCTTAAACGGACAAATTACAACACAGGGATTGTGATACAATGAATGACTAGTGTTTTGATTATGAAAGGTGCATGTTTCCGATCGTGTTTGGACCCCCCCTGATTTACCCGGAAGTAGTATCGATTTTGATATCAGATGAAAGGCTGTATTTTCTCTTGTAGTCCTGAAATTGGAACCCTCAAATCCATTCATTCCCAAGCTATAAAACAAAAACCGCCATTTTTAGTGGGTAACCACAATATTGAGTAGGCTTTGCAAAATGCATATATGCGTCTACATCAAAACCGCAAGTTGTTTCCAACGGTACTTGATGGGGTGTAATGTGCAAGTGCACGCTCTCATATCAAGGAGAAAACACAATACACATAAAACGGAACAAGCACCTTAAAGGTGCAACGAGAGATTTCAAGGCATCCAATTTTCTGTAATATGTACATATGATTTCATATAGATAGACACACAATAGATTCCCTACCTTATTGTCTCGCATGAAACTGTTCGGCAGAGGACTTATATCACTTTCTGTCTGTCTGCCGTCCGTCCGTGTTCACGGTTGTGTACGATTTATCGGGATTTCCGTAAGGGCTACGATGCTGAACTTGGTGGAAAAGAAGCGGGTCGACGAGTCTCTGGACATGATTAGATTTTGGTCATAAATATGGACTTTTAATTACCATTTATAATTGTCGTTATTATGCAAATTAGATACTTAAAAGTATTTAATTTGCATAATTAACGAAAATTTCCACAATGCTTGTGTACAAGTTTTCTGGAGTTCCGAATGGTGTATAATGATGTAACTTGGTGGAAGGAAGCGGGCTGAGGAGTTCTCGACCTGATTAGATTTTGGGCGTATTTCGGGCAAATTAAATATGCAAATGAGCTAATTAATATGCAAAAATCAGCGTAATTGCTATAATTTTGAAACGGTACATCGGATATGCAAAATTCCTTCCCTGCATGAAAGCCTATCATGATGCGCATCTTTCTTGCAATTTGAAAGTGCGAGATATGTGCGGCTTAGGTATGCAAATGAGCTAATTAAATATGCATAATTACTGTATCTCTGAAACGGTACATCGGATGGGCAAAATTCCTTTGCAACATGAAAGAATACTATGCCATGGATGCATCTTTTGTGTGAATCATAATTGGGTCAAAGTGCATGTGAGCCGATTAAAGGGGCATTTTTTGATACAGTTGATCTAATTAAATGTGTAATTGCTGTATTGCTGAAATGGTACATTGAATGTGCAAAATTCCTTTGCAACATGAAAGAATACTATGCCATGGATGCATCTTTTGTGTGAATCATAATTGCGGTCAAAGTGCATGTGGGCCAATTAAAGGGGCATTGTTTGATGCAATTGATCTAATTAAATGTGTAATTGCTGTATTGCTGAAATGGTACATTGAATGTGCAAAATTCCTTTGCTACATGAGATTACTATGCGGTACCGTACATCGTTTGTGTGAATCATAATTGTGGTCGAAATGCATGTGGGCCACTTAAAGGGGCATTCTTTGATTATTTTAAAATTGCAACTAATGCCAAATGCTGGGTCCATTTCAACCAAATTTGCTCAGGTTGTCAATGTTCAGTGTGAAATACAAAACCTTGCAAAAGTATACCACAACAAAGGTGTTAACATCAATAGATATACATGTAGCTAGATCAGTGCCCACGTTTTCATTGAAAAGGGTTTTTCTAGTTCTGGTTGGTTGCACATGGGTCAGTCTTTTGGGTTGCCAGCCTGTTTACATTTTTTGGAAAATGTGAAAATACTTAAATTTGGGCATTTCGCTGCTTTCCGGACCTCTTAGAGGACTCAAATTTAAAATGTGATCACATGCATGGTCATGATTTTTTCAAAAACAGTGTTGTCAAATTGAATAAATTTTCATATTTTTCTAAATTTAGTTAATTTTAGGGATTTTTGCATGACTTTTCATGATTAATATTTCCACAATAGAAAATGTTGTGACCCTTGGGGTGGTATCAAAGAGCAGGAAATAAAGAATACTATAAATTTGCAAACCCGGGGGTGCTACTCCTAAACATCTCTTGGTTATGATTATGTTGGGGACATTTCAAGATTAATATCTCCAAAACGGAAGATGTTTTGACCTCTATGGTGGTATCAAATGAAAGAGTGAGAAGTATAGAATACTATAAATGCAAACCCGAGGGTGCTACTCTTAAACGTCTCTTACTTGTGCTCATGTGGGGGACTTTTCAAGATTAATATCTCCACAACAGAAAATGTTGTGACCCCTAGGGTGGTGTCAAATGAAGAGTGAGACGTATAGAATACTATAAATGCAAACCAGGGGGTGCTACTCCTAAACATCTCTCACTTATGCTCGTGGGGGGGGATTTCAACTTTCAAGATTAATATCTCCACAATGGAAAATGTTGTGAGTTGTGACCCCTAGGGTAGTGTCAAATGTACAATGTAAGAGTGGGAAGTAAAACTAGTTGAGAAATTGGAGTTTATCTGCTTGTACAACTTCTTGGGGACACCCTGGACTCGCACAGTTGCACTGTGGTGTGCTGCTCTTTGTCTTACGGTTTTTGCGAAAGCAGGCGAGACTTGTGGTTCGAGAACCGCCTTGTTTGGCTACAGAAATAACTGAAAATGAAAACAAAAGGTGATTTGTATTATGCTTAAATTTCAATAGAAAATATGCTGAATTTCGTATTTGCTCCTATATAAACGAAATAGAAATATCACAATTATTGTACCAAAGAAACCGTTTAAAAAGCTTTACACTATTGCAAAAATCAGAATTTTTAAATTTTTTAGGGATACCTGTTATTTGAAATCTCTCATTGCACCTTCAATGTAATTATCAGAATCAAATGAAATTTTGGGAAATAGAAGGTGCTAGAATTATGAAATGCACCTTTAATAAACATGCACACAAGAATTACTATTACATGTTTGTTCAATATATTTTGCCCAGTATGGGCCCCTTACCCTGCAAGGGGATTTCTGGGGACACCCCTCACAGGTGCACTGGTGTCTGAAGTCTCATCAGAACCAGAATGTAAAACAAAAATATCAATACCAGAATTACTAATTTGTGACTTGGTGGATTTATTTCTTGGACAGTCTGCATGCACACTTAGCAGGGGGGCACTTGTCATTGATCAGTAACTCAAATAGTTACCCTAAACAAATACTTGCTGAAATTTACAACCCTAAACAAGTATCAGTAGCACAATTAGAGCTCTACCCTAAACAAGTGTTTGTCTTTCTCCGATACCCTAAGCAAGTATTTGATGCAATTATTACCCCTTTATAAGTAAAAACTCAGAAACATATTCTTTTAAACTTATATTACAAAGATTGCTACCTTAGTGTATTTTTTGCACACCACAGACTAGAGGCGTATACAGGCGTGTCTGATCTTGGGTAATCAGAAAATATCTGCAGAAAGTTAATTTTTTCAGCAGGAATGAGGAAAGGTATTCAACAAGGGAAAATGCATTTTTGACCAGGGCGTATCCCGTAATCAAAAATTCTCCCCAGGACGGGGGCCATGACTAGTCAAGAACAGTTTTGACGACATGGCCCTGAAGTGGCCATGGCGCTAGGGGGGGGTACTACGGGTGTCCCTTGGCTGTTTCACTTTCCAAGTAAAAGCACGTTTTTTCATGCGAATTTCATAGAAACAATTAAAAATTTTTTAAAGTGGTTGTTCACTATAAGGCAAAATATAGTTCTGATAAAAGGCTTATTAAAAAAGTAACAATTTGATGTATTAGATTTTGTTTTGAATTTAATCAGGTAAATGTCACAGAGAATTCATATAGTTAAGTGGCGCGGGAGGGGGGTATCCCCCTACTCATGCGAAGCGCAGACCCTATTGCAAGCTGCTTTCCGAACATTTTCTCATCAAATTTTGATAGAAACAATTCATATTTTGACATGGTCCAGCTTTAATGTAACAGCCTATGATCGACAGTCTTAAAAAAGTAAAATGATACATGCACAAATTTTGGTTTTTTTTACCAGTGTGATTCAATAAAAACCCTACATTCAGAAAGATTTTTTTCTTGAAAGGTTAAAAACGTTATTTTTGCTTGATGTTTGCCGTTGGTTATTTAAAAAGATAAACAGGCTATCAGAAGATTTTATTTTGGTGTCTTTCGACTTCAGGTTCAAGAAGCTTTTGTCAATTTTGCGGAGAGAGCCTAAAATTCTGTTTGGCCGATTTTAGCCATACATGCGGAGAGACTGCACCGGAGTATACCTTAACAATTACCATAAACATACCATAACAATTAGCAAAGATAATGCACAATGCAATTTCATTTGTTTGATTTCTTCCTGACCAAAACATAATCAGTTTGAATAAAACCGTGTCTATTGTGTAACATAATTTTAAAGTAAAATATCAAATTAAAAGTCAAATATCAAATAAATTTACCATTGTTCACCATAACGGACAGTTATGAAAATCACTCCATTCGACGGTGCTCAGTTTTCATGAACATAATGAAAGTGTTCAGATTTTTGTGTTTACATCTCTAAGGTATTATTTGCACAAATACAGTAATACTCAGTGTCCATAAATGCAAGAAGAACTAAAACTGAATTTTTCTGTAAATAAAATTAGAATTAAACTAAAATTTAATAACTGCAACAACTGTTTTTCAAGCTGAATACAAACCTTCTAATGGTCTCACTTTGGCTCCCAAGTTGTCGTCGTAGATTAACACCATTAAATCTTTGCTTATGCCAAAATAACTGTAGGTCTTACACCAGCTATCTTGACATTCTTATTTGGGAAAATTGAACAGTTTTTTCACTCAGCATTTTCGTTTTGTAATTCCGGGATGTTACATGTTATAATCCTACAATTATTCTCCCACCATTTCTTATTTTTTGACAATGGTACAATCACGGCTGAGACCGTATTAACTCTAAAACGATGCATCTTTGTTGGCTCCAAATCGCCAAACAGTAATTTTAAGTCATCTGTCAGCAAAATAGTCATAACTTAAACTTCGTCTTCCTCCAAAGTCCAAATGACACCAAATAAACGTTTTTCTGAAAGCATTTTTATCCTCTTTATAACCAAAGCAATACATTTGAGCAAAATAATTCTTACTATTTTAATAGTTTTTTATTCTGAATGTAGGGTTTTTTATTGACTCACACTGTAGTGTCATGAGTAAGGTTTTTTATTTGAACTAATAATAAAATTAATGTGACTTTCATAGAGGATTTTCGCATGAAGCGGCAGACGGGCGCAGTAAAACTTTGAAGTTATTTAGTTTTCAAGACCATTTTCTATGGGTCTAGGATCGTGGAGAATCCGCGTTTAGAAAGCGTAATTTTATCGCACTGATTTGGCATTGCAGCTCACAGATAATCGGCATTTTCCCCTATCGCATTTTCCCCACCAATCTGCATTGAAAATTGCCAAATCCATGCAATTATTCACCCAAAATTAAGTCCCCATGTTATTTTAAATAAACCAAAACTAGAACTTGACTGAACATTTAAATAAATATGAGTTTTAATTGCTCAAATTTGTCCGTTCATTCGTAAATGTACAGAACAATATGTACGACGATCCAGGCAATTACAAAAAAGGGGTCCCGTCATTTCTCAAACCAGGATAGCACTGTACTAAAACAATAAGGCGCACATTTCTTTAACGGCGCGTAGCGCGGATTTTTGGAAATTCAGGGATTTGAAAGGCTGGATTTTAATGCAGTACAGACTTCCCGAACAGACTGTTTTAAAAAATTTTAATGCTAAATGATATGGAATTTAACGTAATATACACTTTTTCTGGATTTTGGGTGATTTTTTTAGAGACCCTTTTTCACGTTACGTAACTCAGTGCCTGTCCTGAAAAGTTGGATTCTTGGACAAACGGATGATCCCGCCCTTCTAGAAAGACTGGCCCCCCGGGAGCGTTTTTCTATTGAGCTTCCAGTATTTTCACTGGGTGAGATATTTTTCCCTGGTAATTAGTGTACAATAGTGGGAGATAAGGGTAATTTCTACTGGAGTAAGCATTCGTGAAATAGCCGACTTAGCGATCCAAGTGAAATTTGCCGGTTAGAGATCACTATGGTCATAATGCAATGCATAGGTTTGACCCAGGGAAATGATAGCACCGTCATGTGATATGGCCATAGGTGTATGTCCTTCCTTTACGGTCGTTGATTCACGATCTTTCACCCAAAATGTGACTTCCAGCTAAGGCGAGACGCTATGTTACTTCAAACACTTATCGCCGAGCAAAACACTATAAAACACCAGTACAGAAGTGTATTAATTAATGGCACTTGCAATCATTTCATCACTGAGTTGCTCTGTGCATCGACCAGTGTGGTGTTGATCTAAATTGTAACCCGCCATTGCTTTCGGGTGACCTGGCCAATTTCCGGAGCCGGGTCTTTTTCTGTTGACGTGATCCGGTATGTTCTTCGGTAAAAATAAAATCCTTTTCCAAACAAGATGGTTTGCCAGAGAGAATTTCCCCGTTAAAAAGTAGCAAATACCAGAGAGCTGTCATTTCTTTAACCGTTTTTAATCCTTTCACCGGTTCGATCCGGAAAATATTGCCCCTCAAAGAAAAACGCCCTATGTTGGTGAGGTGGCAACAGCTACTTATGAAATTGTATGCAATTGTTTTTGACACCTCTTTGAATCAATTTTAGCGTCCACGTTGTGATGTACAATGTGTACATATGCAATTTACGTGTACGCTGTTCCCCCAGTTAAAGACACTTCAGTGATTTGCTAAATCAGAAAATTCCGAAACATCATCAAAATCAATTTTTTGCATGTATGTAAGCAAGTACAGGTATACTAACATACCCTGCAAAGGATAAGACCAGAAGCAACATAAAACGACAGAATCGAAATTTTAGTCATTACTGTCCGTTCGGGAACTTACGCAAACCTTAATTGAATGGGAATCGTATCTTGGATACTGCATTCTTCCTGTCCTGTCATTCTTCAGTTTGGAGAGGTAACTTATGAGATTCTAACAGACGTATCCTTCAATCACTTTGAAGCTATTCTGCCATTCAAATATTTTTTTCAAATCACTGATAGTGTCTTTAAAGGTGCAACAAGAGATTTTCACATAAAGGTGTCATGTCCCTAAAAAGTCTAAGTAACTGATTTTGCCCTATGTAAAGCTTTCCATCAGATCATCCCCATCTGAAAGGATTAAGCTGAGAAATATTTCTTTTGTGAGCAAAAATTTTGACATTTCTAATTCGTATGGATCAAATTATGAAATTCAAGCCTAGGTTTTTAAACTGAAATACAGCACATCAAATCACCTTTTTTCTCTCTTTTAAAGACTTTCTTTCTTGTAATCCAAAAACAAGGTAAGAAATCTTAATCTATATGCAATACTATTATGACACAATATTTGGGTAAACCCCTCAAATCTCCTCGTTGCCCTTTAAAAAGACAAGTTTCTACATTTCAAGCACTTAAAAGTATAGGATAGTCTGAAATCTCAATAGAGAAAATGCCAGAATCAGGAAAAAAGGCAGGTTCACAAGATTTTAATAGCATTAGTGTCCGACAGAAATTAACGAAAAATGTCCGATTTTGTTCTTACATTAGGTTGCTTTTTGCTCTAATCAACAATTTCATACTGCTATATCGAGATTAAAATGTGCATTTCCGCTCAATTATGAAAAATATTGTTGAGAGTGAAGTCCACTCTTCAACTTTGTTCTCAGTAATGAGTACAGATTTCACTCTTTAGATTTTCATTCACAGCAGCCGACAACGAGCTCCCGCTGTGCATGGATTACATTTGTACACTAACATCAGCTCATGCACTGCTGCTATTTGAAAACACGGATATTTACTTCGGATTTCCCAAGAAAAATCGAAGACCGTGTAGGAATTTTTTGGTCTAAAATGGTTCCTTTTATACCACCTGAAACCGTTAAGCAGAAAAACTTCTAACCGGTCACATATTTTTGTTCTAAAACCTTGTTATTAAACCCGGATATCAAATTTCCACAGACGTCTACTAAGTCTGTTGAAGAAACTCTATTTGAACAATGACAGTCATAACAATAGCTCAGCAGAACGTTGTTGGCTGCTGTGATTTTCATTTTCACTCTTGAGACTTACAATGTAGCTCTATTAAAGAGTGAAACACTCTTGAGAAAAAATGTGAGTGACGTTGCTGTCTCATCACTTGCAGAGTATGTTAGGGTGCATGCATGTGTATACTTGTTTTTTTTCAGACGTGCTCAGCAAGGATATGATTTTTTTTTATTTTCTCATATTTAGCAAATTCACTGATAGTGCCTTTAATGCACCTTGTGTGTACATCAGTACATGATGTTTGATTTTGTTTGAGAATAAATCCACCGACTGTACCATGGCAACACATACACTTTTGACATATGTAGATCATCAAGTTATTCCACTACAGGTATACATTGTGCATCATGTAGTGTATATAAACTTACAACATTGCATTGGCCATTATGATTTTCTGTAAAATGTAGTTTTACAAGTCTTTCTATGCATGGGTATATTACAGGTATGCAGATTTTCCAGGGGTTGTGACAATTAGCAACCCTGGGTCACTAGTGACCCTGATGAATTCATCAGGGTCACTAATTGTCACAACCCATTTTCCAGAAGTGGACCTTTTCGAGTGCAAAGCTTGGGAAATTTGGGAAATTTTCAATTGAGTTGCAAAACGCATTTTATTTTTTAATTAGGCATTAGGCCTACTCAGGGAAGACTCCCTTATCAAGGTAACATGATTATAAACTTAAAACAGACCATTAGATTCTGATTTAAGTATTATAACATTTAACGGCACACATCAATGATTTAATATCGTGACCAGAAGTTGAACCTTGACTCAAATGACATGTCTCGGGCTGGCATTGGAGGCAAAAAAGTGGCAAACTTCAGAATGATGAAGTGGACCTTTTCGCAGATTGCCGTGTTCGTGGGGCCACACCTCCCTGGCTATGGCCCTCAAGGTGTGTTCCGATTGTCTTTGGGACCCTCTGATTTACCCATACTGTACTTTATTCCGTCAAGGCTGCTGAATTCAACTGGGAGCAGAAAAAGTGGGGTCACAAAATGTACCAACCCCATAAGTAGTATCAATTTTGATATCAGATGAAAAGGCCTATTTTTCTCATTGTCGTCCTGAAATTTTAAGGTGCTTGTTCCGATTTATGTGTACTGTGTTCTCTACTTGATATGAGAGCCTGGCACTTGCACTTGCACATACACCCCATCAAGTACCGTGGGAAACAAACTTGCGGTTTTGATGGTACACGCAATAATGCATGTTGCAAGCCCTATTCAATACTGTGCTAAAAAATATTGATGGTTAACCACTAAAACGGCGGTTTTTTGTTTATATCTTGGGAATGAAATGGATTTGAGGGCTCAAATTTCAGGACGACAATGAGAAAAATACGGCCTTTCATCTTATATCAAAATCGATACTACTTCCGGGTAAATCGGGGGGGGGGGGTCCCAAAAACGATCGGAACACGCACCTTTAAGCCCTCAAATCCATTTCATTCCCAAGATATAAAAAAAATGCTGTTTTAATGGTTAATATCAGCACAGTTTGAATAGGGCTTAGCAGTGCATTATTGCTTCTATCATAAAACTGCAATTTTGTTTCCCACGGTACTTGATGCCAGTTGATGGGGTGTATGTGCAATTAAGTGCCAGGCTTATATCAAGTAGAGAACACAATAGACATAAATCGGAACAAGCACCTTTAAGAGGGTCCTCTGGTCTTTGTAGGCTTGTACATGTCAGTACCTGACAGAAAGAACTTGCCAAGCTCCACTAGTGGGTTTTGAGTGAACTTGAGTGAAAGGTACAGAATCCCACTCAAACCCCACTCAAGTCCCACTCAAACCCCACTCATAACTAAAAATCAATAACACTACCATGCACTGTGATGTCCCACTCATTTTAGTTTAAAGCTTCACTCAATCCCACTTGTCCCACTCAAGTGAATTTTGAGTGAATCACTCAATTTTTGGCAAGAACTTTCTGTCCTGTACATGGCAAGAATCTCACAGGGGTAACTATACAGTGCATATCAAAAAAACACAACAGGATTTGTTTTCAATTTTGTGAAAATATGATGAAGTTTACAGCAAAAGAAATAATACCACCTTAAAGCTACACCTCTCCTCTTTCCAATGATATGTTACTTGCCCATACACGGTCATGCAGGGGAGGGCGGCCAAGCCTGAATCCCAATTTCAGACGTTGCCATTGGTTTAACACCTAAAAGCAAAATCTTGACGAAAAAATTCTGAATTTTTTAAATGTTGTCAAGGAATATTTTCTTATTCCAAACGGTTGGAGTTGAAGAATCAACTCCACTGGAAGGGTTATTTCTGATTTTTTTTGTATTAATAACGAACGAGGACGAGGTCGTATGTAGGTCATGGGAACACTCATGACCGACCCACATGAAAGCACCCAAATTGGATGTGGTTTGCACTCCGTATTGCTGTAATTTCTTTTGACATTTTGGTGAATTGCTATAATGAATGAGGCTTGGCCGCCACCGCCTGCGGGCAAGGATGGCTGAGTAAATGCCCTCTCTTGACAGCAAGTCAATTTTGGTTTTGGACCAAGTTTTGGACATTGAAATAATCTTGTAGAAATTAAATAAACATAATGGAATTTGCAGTAAATAATCTCAACTTACCATTATCTTCTTCTTTAGGATGAAATTACACTCCATGTCCCTCAACATGGCCTCCATCTCTCTTTACACATAACATAGGTGAGCACGCATCTCCATTTCGCTAACCGCTCTGCGAATCATTTATCTCTGGGGTCGTAATGCATCAAACTCATTGATTATCCTCAGACGAAGCGATGCAAGGTCAGGTGGCGGGGTGGTAAAAATTTTGCTTTTGAGGTATCCCCAAAGAATGAAATTGCAAGCAGTCAGATCCGGTGATAGTGGTGGCCAATCCACATTATGATGCAGTGCAATCATACGGTGTCCAAAGACCTCCACCAACCTGTTCCTATAACAGCTATCAGTTGATGGGGTGGTGCACCATCCTGAGCCCACCATAAACGTCAAAATACACCTCTCTCTTGAACTGGAAAAGTTTGCCATTAGTTACGGAATCACATGCTGATTCAAGATCTCCAGGTAACCAATTCCGACCAGACCCTTTGCTCTGTAGTCAATTGAGGCTAGAACCTATGACAAGCAAATTCTTGCAAAAATTCAAAGATTATGTATGACTCAGCTGACTGAACATTTGAAAAGATAGGAGATGGAGATTTGAAGAGGAATCAGACAGCTTTTCACTTATTAAAACTTGGTCCCAATCCTATTTTCTCCCATTGTTGAAAAACCTTGATTACTCAGCCATCCATGAACGTGTATGGGTGAATAACATATCATTGAAAAGATGACAAGTGTTGCTTTAAAGCGGCACTGGCACATTTTCACAAAATATGAAATTTCTTCAATTTGCTCTCAAATGATAGTCTAGGCCATTGGAAGAACAGATATATTTTACACATAAAAATAACATACCCCAAAACAGATAGGGACATTGATATGCGGATAAAGACATCCAGGTAATTTGTAGGCCAACTTTTAAGTTTTCCATAACTTTAATCAACAAATGTGTATATTACATGAATATTTTTGACTCGTACTCACTGATATTAAAACCACAAAGCTTATAGACCGGTCAAACAGTGTGCATAGCGTGGGAAACATGCATACGCCCTGTATACCGTGTGTCCCAAAAAAAACGCAGCACTTGGTGGCAGGCACCATAGGTTTTGAACAAAAGCACGTGACTACTTATTCTTTGTTGTAAGGTAAGATAGGACTGTTAGCTAATATCCTGAAAAGTTCATAAAGGTAGAGGCAATAGTTTTTAAGATATGACCTCAACAATCAAGTAACCCGCAGAACCCATTTTACAAAAATGAGGAGCTGGTAACCAATAGACTGGCAATGAAGAACAAAATGTCATACAATATTGATTGCAATCAACATTTACTTGCCCAAATTTTCGTGCAGAACGAATTCTACTTGGTCAAATGACTACATTTATATAATTATTACTTAACTGATAATGATAAAACGTTACTTTATTGGTGATAAAATATGTTTCAAGACGATATAAAACTATGACTAAGTCAGAGACAAACGCCACATTACATAAAATGATAAATGCGTTGGGCTGAAACTTGCTTGTTACTGATATTGTTATCGGGTTGTTACATGTTATTGTTATTGAGAATGCTACATTCTCAACTTTATGAAAGTAAAACCTATGTTTTCAACACAAAACTCAATAACAATATCAGTATATTCACCCTGGCATTAAATTTGGGTTAAGATAACTCTTTGTGCGGTTTCACAAAATTATGATGAGTGATTAGCTCTAATCCAATGCTGTCTTATTTGGACAATACGAAGAGTTGTTGATCATACATTCCTAATTCGATCTTTTAAGTGTGTTAAAATGCATGTTTTATCTGTTATTACCAATGAAAACATTCATATGTTAATTATCTGTTGCAGTAGCTGTCTTTAAAAAGAAAAGGAAAATGGTGGTTGGACTTAGAGATTCATATTGGGGGTTCTGGGCGCAAAACGTACAGTGCCGTATTTGTAGTTAACAACGCCTCAATTTGGTTAAATGGGTCCTGCCGGTTACTTGATTTCTGGGGTCATATCTTTAATAATATTAACTCTACCATTATGAACTTTTCAGGGATACTAGCTAACAGTCCCATCTTTCCTTACAACAAAGAATAAGTAACCACATGCTTTTGTTCAAACTTATATGGTGCCTGCCACCAAGTGTTGCGTTTTTTTTGGGACACACGGTACATGTACATTGTACACCACTCCACTCAAACCTGAAATTTAACCATTAGAAAGCTTGTATTTTCCTCATCAAATCCAGCATTTCTGTTATCAGGCCAGGTTTATTTTAACCATCTTCTTCTGACATGTACAATACAGCTTTATTCCAGTATTTAGGTAGGGGGGTGTGATAATGGGGGTTCAAATTTTTCTGGGGCCCCCTGAACAATATGTATGGACCCTACTGGAACATGAATATAACAATGAAAAATAAATTGAGATGGGTACCCCCTTAATACCCTCTGAAAGTTTTGAATTAGGTTGCCGAATTCGGAAGACTTGCACAGTGTAATTCTATAGGGAACATGTGGATAGTACTGAAACCAGATTATTAGCCTTTCATATGTAATTTATTGGCATTGTAAACTAAATGTGCTCAAAACCTTACACTTCTAAAGTTGTTTTCATTAACCTTTTCTACATTTCAAAGATTATTAATTAGGTCCTACATGGGCTTCAGTGTCCAAAGTAAGCGCCAAATATAACTTCCCTTCATTTCCTTCATATGATCCCAAACTGAAGATAAACTGTTAGCTCTAAAAGTTGATCACCGCGCATTGACCATCCTCATTGTCTTCTGTTTGATGTCACATTGGACTATAGGTAACCTTTAATGTTTTAGCATAGGTTGCTGTTCAGGAATTTTCTTGTGATCTTTCTGAACCTGAAAAGATCATGTCTTTGGGAAGTGAAGTGATTGGTCCCGTGCATAATGCACTTCAAGATAAAGGCATGCTGCGTGACTGGTCTCATCAAGGTCCTGTGCATGCCATGTACGGTAGTCTGGCGATCTCAGATGAAGTGAATGCGCGGCCCCACCCCCCCCCCCGGGCACCATTATATTGGCCTATATTGACCACAGAACATTCTTCAATGACATTCATTCATACTAATCTGCACATACACCGTGCCTTAACCTGTATGCACATACACCTTGCTCCCTAATATTGTTTTATGGCGGCTATATATTAATGGCATATCTTCATTTTACATGGTGATGTTCACCTACTTAATACACTCCATCCTTTTTTGTTTCAACCGAAAAGCTATAATATATCTGGCTGTCTTAGATTGTTGAGACATGCCGACCTTCTAGTGGGAAAGTGTGTTGTAACTCTGGTCCCGTTCTGAAAGAACAACCTGACTGAACCTAACCGTGGTTCAGGATCAATCTTTAATAATCTGAAAGGATAACTAAGCATTCAATGCCCATATTTTCCCTTAACTCCTTCTGAATAAAGGTACGTCCGAGAGTCAGAGATGATATTCTATAAAAGCATGATTTATACACCTACAAAAGTATGTATACGCCACATTAAGACCATCATATGACAGTAGGCCTATGTTTCTTCCATCCAAGTACCAGATATGGGAAACTAGGTAATAAGAAAGCTCATAAAATGTCACTCTGACATAGGGAACATTCAATCTAGGTGTGAAAACACCTAAAGACCACTTCCTTTTTATTGGATTCAGGTTTCCTCCATGTACCCGTCCTTTCTTAAAATATATAAGAATCTTTGTTAACTAATAAAAATTGGGTCTGGAAATCTGAAGAGGAATAAAACCATTGAAAAAAGTGTCATTTCAATATTGTGACCTCAAATATATTAAACAAAATATGCATATTAATATAATCGCCACATGTCAATGCTGGAAGTTCGCGTGTTAGGCTAATGAAATGAAATTGTGAGTTTCCCGTCGCCCGACCGCGTCCGATTTTGCTTGCCGCTAGAATTTTCATTATTTGAAAACTATTTCATTACTTTTATTAGTTTTAGCTCTTCATCCACAGCATTTGTCCAAGAAACATTTCTCAGCATCAACACTCTTGACCATTTTTTTGATCACATTTATCATTATAAAACAGTAAAAATGGTAGTTTCGAGGTCACTTTTCTCCCGACTTTTAAATAAAAGTCGGCATTATATTTTTATTATCCAAGTGGGCCAAGTATACCACAACAAACACCTATTAAAAATCATTAGATATCTCAGAGTACCCATACTTGCATTGAAAGGGTTTTTTCTAGTTCTGGTAGTTGCACGTGGGGCAGTTTTCCTGGTGGGAGGGGGAGGGGGGGTAGGGTGACTGGTTTGTGCTGTATCCTTTTTTGAAATGGTACATCGGCTCTGCAAACTTCCTTCGCTACCTGAAAACCCTCATGGCATGCCAATCTTTTGCAATTGTGCATGTGTGGGTTAGGTATGCAAATAACCTAATTAAGGGGCAATTCCCTTGATTTTTTCAAAGCAAACGCCAGAATCGGAGTTCCATAAGGCGTATGTTGTAACCTGATTACATTTGGGCATACGATATGCAAATTAGGTATGTTAATGAGCTAAATGATATGCATAATGCCTGTAATTTTGACACGGTAACTAGGATTGCCAAATTCCCTTCGCTACAATCAAGTATGGGTTGTCCATCTTCGAACAATTCTCAAGTAGGCCGGGACTGGGGATCAAATTGAGTCTGTGACCGCGGATCAAAGTCAAATGCGGTCCAAAATATGTTTAAATCGCTATAAACCTTGTTATTTCATGAAGGCGTATGTTGTAACCTGATTACATTTGGGCATACGATATGCAAATTAGGTATGTTAATGAGCTAAATGATATGCATAATTGCTGTATTTTGAAACATACTAAGGGATACTCAAAATTCTTTTGCTACTAAGGGCTTGTAGGGTGTCCATCTTCCAACATATATATCTCAAGTAGGCGGTGACTGGGATCAAAAATGAGTCATGTGAGCAGATCAAAGTCAAATGCGGTCCAAAATATGTTTAAATCGCATATACCTTTATTTGTGGTAGGATGATGAATCTTTATGGGTGTGGTCACATTCAGTGCAAAAAATTGAAGGGCAGTTCACAGATCATGATGTGGGGTCATAAAGGGCAAATACATTGTGTGGTAGGAGAATATTGGTGGGTGTGGTCACATTCAGTGACTCAAAAAATTTAATGGTCTTTTCAATAGGTCATGTGGGTTATCCAAGTTCAATCATGTCATGGTCATTGTTTTTTTCACTGATTTTGTCTTTAATAGGTTTGTTTCATTCTTAATACATTTGCAGAGTATATATTAGGATGACCTGAACTTGTAACAAAAATGTTTCCAAATCTTATTTTTGTCATTATTTGTTTTCTATTTTATGATTATCAAATCACAGATAGTGCCATTAAGTGTATTTGTTACTATTGTGATGATCTAATTCACCGAAGTTCAATTCTTAATTATTCAGAGTTGTCATCTTGTATTCAGGCAACTATGCCCCATAAACAGATAAGAAAGTTTTGAGAATAGGAAATTTTCCAAACTTAAGAATAATGAAATTGTCACCTAGTGCATCGTCGAAAACAAGGGGACGGAATAACAATTTCATTTCATTAGCTAGGCCTATGTTAATTTGCTAAATTAACAATTTATGTAAAGTAATGAATTAATATTTGACTAGATACAAAGATTAATATCATAATTAGCTGCTAACGCTGTTAGACGCCTACATAATCAAATTAAATGGGTAATTGCTTCATATATAGGCATTTCTACACTTACATACCAATAAATGTGGTCTGCAACACTTGAAACCGTCAAATCGGAAACTTGTCATCAAAATTTTAAAGGGGCATGTACAGGGTGGTTATGCAATTTTTTTTTGAAAAAATCTTTTATATTCTTGATTTGTATTGGGGGTACCATATTTTGAGGGGGGCCTCACATTAAAAAGTCAAAATTTGCAAAATAACACACCCCTATAATTTAGGTGGTTGAATTCATAGTGGTCAGGTGAAGCTGGTCATCATTCAGGTAAACTGGACAGGTTACCGGAACACCACTCAAGCAAAATAGTCTGAATGAATTCATCTTTAAATGGACAAGCTAAATATGCTGTTTACGTTACCAGAAATTATTTGTACAGTAATCGGACAATCCATGGGCTAACATGTATTACTGCTCACACTAAATCAGATTCAAACAAATTTTGGATTACATGTGGTTGTTGGCGATCCCTTGAAACAGAAAAATATTGTTCAGGTGGAGCAGGATATACCTAACTTATACAAGGCAGGCTGTATTTACACAGAGCAAATATACCCCCACAACTGTTCATTTTATGTACTTCACTTCCATAGACCCACAAACTACCACAAAATTTGATTTGGGGTATATTCTTGTTGGATTAAATAAAAGATACCAAATTAGAGTATTGAAAACTCAGTATATACCACAAATTACCACCGTAATAAACAAACTGCACCAGGCCACAAATACCCATGATTAAAAAGATTCAATTACCACAACTACCACAAAATATTGTAGATTCATTACATACCACAAAATTATTACATTGTGTGCTAGTTGTGGGTCTCACATGTTACATGTAGCCTTGGGCATACATAGTAAGGAAACCGAATGAATACCATTGAAGGTCAAACAAATGTGATACTACCGTCTGGCAGCATTATGTTACGGTCGGGCATTAGTTTGTGGTTAAAGAAAGGGTTCAGTTGAATAGTAATTAATCTTGGCACGCGCAATCAATATGTAGTAGTACAATCCATCATATGATGACCCACATGAAATATATACTTTGATTGACACATATGCTTGCACAAAAATATCCCTATTTGCGCAAAGATGCCTCGCTCTGCTCAGCTGAAGGATATTCACCTTCGACACGCGCCTCTGGCGATCATGGTTGAGGCGTCTTTGGCAAAGACTAGTCTACATTTGTACATGTGAGCCTTGTTAGGGACTTCTGTAGTTTTATTACATTTTGTAAACCTTGGATCAAGCTCATTTAAAAAATGTACGTATTTGCTCTAGGGTGTACATGTCTCAAGGTCCCGGGCTCAAGGTGCAGCAGTTTATAAAAATGGCATGAGATACAAAAGTTGACAAGTTTATTACAACATGTACATTGTATGGTCACAGTGCTATCTAAACTATTTTTTAGTGTAAGCAACTCGTTTGGGTGGGTGTGGTTTAGGTTACACTACTCTGACAGTTAATCTGGCAATTTTGGGAGTTGCTGCGACATGGCAACTCCACTCTGAAAGGTTCATCAATAAATTGTCATGTAGGCTTGGTCTTCATGCATAGTAAACTCATTTTCTCCAATGAGCAGGGTTCTAGCTAGGCAAATTTTAGTGTCGGGTGATATTGATGTGAAATGTTAAGAACATTGAAATTTTAAAGGGGGATGGTCCGATTTAAGTATATGAAGTTTTCATCTTGATAGAATGTCCTTCACCCAAAAACCCCCATCTATAAAGTTTCGCGCCGATATTTCAATCCGTTTTGATGTGACAGCTAGAAACGTGATTTTGTGAGCCCATAGAGTACTGTGTAAAACTAATATTGGTCGACCAAATGAAGTACACTTTCGCTCATAACTCCCAAACCAAACATCATCTAGCCCTAAGATTTCACAGGGTAAATGAGAAAAATAGTAGCTTTCTTCTGATACCAAAATTTCGACCACTTCCGGTAAAATCTGGGCTTCTGGGGACAAGGCTATTAGCGATCGGGCCATGGACCTTTAATGATAATTGCCCTTTTTAAAGGCTGACTCAGAGATTTCCTGATGAGGGCGCACTCAATTTTCAAACAAATCTCGTTTTTTTTTTGCATATACATAATGCTTGTCCATACAGGGGTAGAATTTCGTTGCAGAGTGTGAGAATCAGTTTTAAAAATGAATTTTGCGGAATTATCTAATTCGATACTGTGTATCATCTAAAGGTTACGAGAATCAACATGTGACACTGATTCACTCAAATCAATTTACGAGAATCGATTCTCGGATTCTCGCCGAAATTCTACCCCTGCCATATACTAATCACTGTGTGAAATAACTTAGCTCAAATCGCCAGCCTTCATATAGAAAATCACAACTTTGTTCTAAAATTCTGGATCTGGAAATTTGTTATATACACGGTATCCTATGGCACTGTTATACTGTGCTTAAATGTTTACTGCATCAAAATGGCAAATCCAATTTATCCTTTAACTTTGGAATTAAGCATTTTAGGTGACTATTAGTTCTAGATGACTATCTTTAATTACTACACAAAAAAAATTATATTTTGACATCTCTGAGTTAGCCTATAATACTAAGATTCTCCATTGATTTTGCAACTTTTAAGACTTGAGTGCTGGGTAATTAGACTCAAAATTAACCCGAGTGGAAACTAAGAGTGCTGAGTGGGCCAGCCCACCACCGCCCAGTGTAGCTAGAAACCCTGGCAATATGGTTTTGGTGGTGCAGGCAAAGTTTTGACCACTGTTTTTTACAGCAATTGAAGGAAAATGTAAACAGCACCCTCATGGTTGTGAAATTCCCGGTATCACATCAGTAATGTTGTCTTTCAAACATTGTTGGTTAATTCTTTCAACCAAAAATACCAAAATCTAACCGCGTCTGGATGCTTTTTCAATAGATTGATAAAGTAGTAAGATTTCATACCTTATATTATGGTAAACTTTGAAAAAGAGTCTTTATTGTGTACATTCTTTAAAGGAGGATGACCCAATTTAAGTCTATAAATTTAATGTTGATTAAAATCTGGGGACGAGGCTATTAGTGATTGGACCATGGATCTTTGACTGAAAGTCAGAGTTGTTGCAGTAATGTATTCTTTACGATATGCTCGGTAAACCGCAGCTTTTTTTAGTGTCTGTATCTTGATTAATTTAAAAGTACATTGTACATGACAGTGTGAGTCAATAAAAACCCTACATTCAGGAAAGATTTTTTCTTCAAAGGTTAAACGTTATTTTTGCTTCAATGTTTGCTTTGGTTGTTTACAGAGATAAACAGGCTATCAGAAGATTTTTATTTGGTGTCTTTCGGACTTTGGGTTCAGAAACTATGTCAATTTTGTGGCGAGACCTAAAATTTCAGTTTGGCTGATTTTTGCCATACAATGCGGAGAGACTGACACCGACGTATACCATAACACATTATAGCAAAGACAATTTACACATGCAATTTCAGATGGTATCGATTTCTTCTCGACAAAACATCAGTTTGAATAAAATGGTCTATTTTTTTTAACATAATTATGAGTAAAATATCTTCAAAAAATTAAATTACCGTTGTTCAATCATATAGAGTCAGTTATATTGAAAATCACTCCATATCAATGTCTCGGTTCATGAACATAATGAAACTGCTCAGAGATTTTTGTTTTTACATCTCTAAGGTAATTATTTTGCACAAATACAGTATATACTCCATAAATTGCAAGAAGAACTAAAGCTGAAGTTTTCTGAAAATAAATCGGAATTAAAACTTAAAATTCAATATTGCACTGCTGTTTTTTCAAGCGGAATACAAAGCTTTCTATGGTTTCACTTTTGCTCCCAAGTTTCGTTGTAGGTTAAAACCATGAAATCTTGCTGAACCAAAGTAAACTGGTCTTACACCAGCTATCTTGAATTTCTTATTTGGGAAATTGAACATTTTTTACATAGCATTTTCTTTTGTAATCTCTGGGATATTATTTTTTATAATCCTTCAATTACTCTCCCACCTTCTATTGTTTAACAATAATTTGGTGTTAAATATTTGTACTCAAATCGCTGCTGAAGACCATGTTACTCTATGTAAGCGATGCATCTTTGTTTGGCTCAAAATCGGCCAAACAGGATTTTTAAGTCTATCAGCAAAATAGGCGTAACTTCTTCCTCCAAAGTCCAAATGACACCAAATAAACGTTTCCGAAAGCCTGTTTATCCTTCTTTATAACCATAGAAAACATTTGAGCAAAAACAATTCTTAACTATTTCAATTATTTTTTATTCTGAATGTAGGGTTTTTTTTGACTCACACTGTACATCCAATATTGTGGATTTTAAATATTGTGTTGAAGAGACACTAGTGAATGTATTCATAGACACCAAGCTTTTATACATAGTACTAGTTGTGCCACATATCAAGAGAGATCACTGTGAAAAAAGTGTCTTGATTGGGAAAAATCATCTCAATTTTAAAGGTCCATTTCATGATTTCAGCACCTTCTGTTTTATTCATTATCACTAGATATCCTTGAGAAAAGCTTATTCTCAAAATTTGAGCTGATCCCGATCTTCCGGTTTTGTGTTGTGAGCAATTGCTCGTTTCCCACAGTCCCATAGGCTACTGTGCTGTAATTTCACGGACAGAAAATACAAAATTGCGAATTTCATACAGATGCGACCGAATTTGCACGTAAGATTGGGCACACATGGATTACGAAGGCTAACGGTTCAAATGATATAAAAATGTCGAAATTTTTTAGGTAAGTCTGGGGGGACGAGGCTGTGGATCACGAAATGCCCCTTTAAGCTCTCGCTGTGAATAGAGAATTGAGCATTTGCAGCAACAGAAAAAGCACTTGAAATCAAGACCCAAAATATTATATTTGTCAACCCAAGGTTGAAGGTGCAATGAGAGATTTTGGGGCATCCATATATTGTGTCATATGTAGTGATTTCATAAGACCCCAACACATTTCTTGTAATTGGCTATAGGCGATTGACGATTTTTATTTATATAAAACAGGCTGTGATAGTAAATTGCTCCTATAGTAAATTAGAAATTTCACAATTTTTGTACCAAAGTCCTAATTTTCAGTTTAATCCTTTCACAGGGGGATAATTTTGATAGAAAGCTTTACATTATAGTACAAAAAAATTTCACATTTTTAGGGATGTGAAATTTAGAATATTTTCCACCTATATGTAAATTCAAATCGATAGCATTACATGACAAGGATTTCTTTTAAGCTACACAGTATAGTGCACCCAGATAAACAATCGTTGCAATCATCTTGTTTTCAAGTGGAGTGTTTTCTTAAGAGTCTATCTTGAATTCATGAATGCAACAAAATTTAGATAATTTATAGTTTTTTTTTAAATTCAAAACATTTATTTTCAGTTTACAGATGTTTGTAAATACATGTATATCATTGTGTGATGAGTGTTCTATCTTCCAGGAGCCTGTCCATGCGGTGACCTTGTGCCTTATAGACATGTTGATGTGTTGGATGCCACAGATACATGGTTAATTGGACTTTTGTTGTCAAGTACACTATAGAGAATCCTTCCCAGCTTCATAACTGAATGAGAAACCACAAATTGGATCCTGTGATATCTTCTTCATGTTGTAATTGTACATGGGTATCTTAACAGTAAAGGTACTCAGACTGTAAAAATTCATTGTCCAATTTTGTAATAAAATTGGATTGATTCAGCCCAAATTTATTGGTCGAGCTATGAGTTGCAAAAATATTGGGCGAGACGCAGTCGAGCCCAATATTTTAAAACTTATAGCGAGACCAATAAATATTGGGTGCAAATCATCCAATTTTATCATTATCATGCATAGGATCAGATATTATCGCGTATCGGACACCTCAAAGCATGATAATGAAGAATATTGGAATACTGATTTCTACATGTATAACTTTTCACATAATTTACGGGTTTCGCTAAGGAGAGATACATGTAAAAAGTGAAAGAATTTTTGTGTTAGTGACCACCTTTTTATTTTATAACAATTTTGTGCTCTAAATGTTAATTTTCTTGAGATAAAATTGTTACACTTCAAGTATTCGATTCTAAAAATAGTGGTATGAATAATATTAACTGATTTTTTGAAAGTTCTGTTTGTAAACTGAAAGAAGATTACATGGGCCCACCCAAAATTTTGCGTATGAAATTAGAGCTCAGTTCAATTTGACATAACGGTTGTAACATTGTGTATCAAACTTTTTTTACTCAGATGTTGAATATTTTTTCTAGTACAACAACACCAGGCACAGCTTTGCTCCCATTTCATTTAGGTACTACACAGCACGGTGTTCAGGTGCAATTCTAGCAATGTACACTAGTCTGCATACTTTTCAGATATAGCTGTGGTTCATAACAGTTGCAGTGTGTCATATGTTACAACCGTAGACCCACAGTAGGATTTTCAGAACATTAAGGTAGAAAATTAATAGTTCTTAATTTAGCTTTAGTTTACTAATATAGATCAACATTGAACAATAAAAGTAATTAATCAAAGTAGTTTATTACAAACTGCTGTTTAATCAGCTTGAAATTTTTAAACACAAGTTCAGTACATTTTAGGTCCTTTATAATGAAAACACCCACATGCCACTCGTACCTAACTCCCCATCCAGAATGCTGAAAATGGTCAACCTTAATTAGCTTGTGAATCTGCAAGTGTTTAAGGCATAATCTGTGATTTTAGGGGTTTTTTTTTGGTGTGGTTCAGTATACATTTAGGTATTTCTTGTTTTATTGTACATGTGTTAGCTTAAAGCTAATTATATTTCAGTTGATTCTGATTAGGCCTTTTAGTAAGCAAATGTTGTTGTTTGGTGTATAGGTAATGAAAAAGTGTTTGTATTACCATGCCCCCAAAATGGGGAATCTGGGAAGCTCTTTCTAGGGAAGTTTGACATTTGGGTGGAAATTTTGGGAATTGGAGGGAAATCATGACATTCAAAATAAAGAAGAACCCAAGAAAATAGCATAAAATTGGTCTGCTTTCTGGGAAAATTAAGTTTGCTTCACAGGAATTTTTTAAGCCATGTATATATATTGGTCCCTGTCATTTCTAGATTTCTATTTAGTGCAAATGTAAAAAATCCTCTGAAGTTCTACAAAAAGGTAAAAATCCACATCTATGATGTCAAGTACTTTACTTAAGGCCAACAGTTGATGATAAAATTCTCTACCTTTTGGGTTATCAAGGGGACAAGGTTGTGGATCTTTAAGGGGAGGCACGCCCCCGACCCGATTTAGTAAAAAATGTTCACTCGTGATAGAATGACCTTTTACCCCAAAAACGCATCTGTAAAGTTCCTCGCCGATATTTCAACCCGTTTTGAAGTGAGAGCTAATAAATGTGATTTTTTATTCCCATAGGTCTGTGTTAAAATAATATTGGTCGACCAAAATGGTGCACATTTTCGCTCATAACATCCAAACAAGATCCTTTAGCCCTAAGATTTCACATGGTAAATGAGGAAAAGAACAAATAGTAGCTTTCTTCTGATACCAAAATTTCGTTAGTCCATAGATTTTTCTGTGATATGTGTGATTTCATAGGATTAGACCGCAAATAGATTCCCTACCTTTTATTTGGCTACAGAAATAACTTAAAATGAAAACAAAAGGTGATTTGTATTAGGCTGATATTCAATAGAAAACACATCTATATGCTAAAGTTGCATTAATTTGCTCCTTTAGGAATAAGAAATTCCGGGAAGAAATTTCACAATTTTTGTCCCAAAGAAGAAACGGTTCAGCTTAATCCTTAGATGGGGATATTTTTGATACAAAGCTTTAGACCAGTGCAAAAATCAGAATTTTCATATTTTTTACGGACACTGCTATTTGAAATCTCTCATGAACCTTTAAGATTAAGGAGGTTGACTTAGCTTCATTTGCCTAAAAACCAAAGCACTCTGCATTTTGTTTTTAATCCTTTACCGACTACAGTGTATATATGTGGATTTTTTGCATAGTTAACCCATTTTTTTTTTGCCAGCCGATTTATTTTTGAGTATTGGAGAAATCCTTTAGAAAATCAATGCAATAAAGTGCTTATTTTACCCATGCATGTGCGCACTGTATGCATGTGTGCAGAAACACCCTTTTTATAGCATAAAGCTGATGTACTTGGCTGTACATTAAGTAGTCACGAATTGTTTACTCTCTGTAGGGGAGTCATCACAAATTTTAGTGTTTTCTTTGTTCAATTTTAATGAATTCTCGGAAACTTTGCCAAAAGGAATTTGCCATTTTATTGCTAGAAGTCTAATGCATATGAAAACCATTTTCACTTCATGTTGATAAGTATTAATGGCACTATCACAGTAATCCAAATATTTCTGGTGACAATTTAATATTTCTGGTGACATCATAAACTGATCCCATGTTCTGAATGAATATGATGACCATGGCTTTGGTGCCACAATTTTAAGTGGTATAGCCCCATAATGGTTCAAGGTTATCCTGGGGTCAATGCTCAAATTTTGGTGAAACTGGTAAAACTGCTAAAACTAATGGTCATAGATGGTACAAACTATACATTTTTGGAATCCTTGTGACTAGACGGGACAATATGGCATACATTTCAACATGATTGGAGTAATTTAAAAGTTTGACCCCTGTGAAAACTTAAATTGGCCCCTATTGAAAAAGTGACACCACAATTTGACACCACTAACTACCTTGCAATTGATATGGAGGGTCCATACTAACGAATAAAGGTGTCAAACCTTAGATGTAGTCTGGCATGAACAAACTCCCTAAATAAGGACCCTATGATATTCTGCTCCTGCTCTATTATGCATCTTCCCCCAGTGACATGGGGCCTTATCAGAGGGTGTATTGAGTCACTCCCACAATGGCACCAGTTTTGGGAAATTTCACCTCAATAGGATCATGTGATCACAAAAATCCATTCTTAACACATAAAAACCCTGACTTTGATGCTCATTTTAGCCCACAAAGCATTAGTACTTAGGGAATTTTTAGCATGATTATGAAATGTATTGCCGGTTCTTTAAAATTTGGAACACATTTCTCCCTAAGGACTACATGTGTTTGTACAGTATGGTATAGGCAATTTGCTATGCATCATGGATTGATTCAAAACACCCTCTGGGGCCTTATGGACTTATTGTTTTTTTTGGCGAGTTCAATAGCTGGTATAAAATTATGTTCTTTCAAGTTGAAGAAGGACAGTTAGCCTCTCCCAAATCTCCAAAAACACAAGGTAAATGATAGCTGATAGCTAAATAAACAAAACTGAACATTGTATTAATACATGTAAGCAGAACAGATCTTTTCTCACATGCATATCTCTAGATCTGACAACATTGCTGTTGTTTGTGACAACAGCAATGTTGTTTGTGACAACATTGATGTTGTCTTTTTATGTACATGTACAACATACAAGTATGCCGTATACTCTACATTTATGTAAGTTGACACAGATGTGAACATGGTTTAAAATATAATAAAGATGAAAGTTGTATAAACATGTTGGTAAAGTGGTCAAGAATCATCTCGGAACTGCTAATACCTTGTATTTTGTTGTTTGCAATTATGAAATATTTAAAAATTGTATCTGGTGGTCCACATAAAACAAATAAGAATTTTGCTGAAATCTTGCAGGAGTTATTTTTTTTTACAAAATGGAAAATAAGGGACAAGTCAAAAATTATTTTAAAAGTCATGGGGGCATTTTAAGCCTATTGAGGCTGTACTAACATTTTCCCCCTTGCAGAAGATAAAGCAGGATTCTGGAAATGTGGACGCCATCTTTTTTTTTTAAATGTAGGGCCTATTGAAACCCAATTAAAGTCAGGGACAGAATAAGGCGACCAATTGCGCGTCTGACGTAAATTGACGGGTTTGCAGAACTAATGTCGGCAGTGAAGAATAATCTGTAAACATTTTAAAGCTTATTGAATCAAAAAGTTTACTTGCGTGAATTATTGTGTCCGTGCGTCGAAAACCCGACTCAAATAGGGCATGTTTTGACATTTTAAATCATATTTTGTTCGAACATGCCCCGCCCATACTACGCATTCAAACCAATCACAGTCCGCGCCGCGCTGATTGACAAACCTTGACGTATGCGCAATTGGTCGGCTAATTATGTCCCTGACTATAGCAACAAAATCAATTTATTTAGCTTGAAAATCTGTTCCTATGGGAGTACACACACCATACTGCACTGTCTGCAAGAATTACTGATGTTGTGAACTAATACAGGTAAAAATTTAGTCAGTACTATGCAAAAAATATTGTATGCTTCTGTAGTTCAACATGTACATAAGCAAATTTATCCAGGGGGGGGGGGGGGGGGGTACTCTATGAAGATGTTGTTGTAAAGTTACATGAAGTTACATCTTGGTGTATAAACAGCTGGCCTTTGATTAAAGGTGCAATGAGAGATTTCAAGGTATCCATATTGTGTTCATATGTAGTGATTTCAGACACCCAATAGATTCCTACCCCTGTTAATTTGACGTATGTTACATTACAAAGGCTTTAATGTAATTACATAGGGACGGAGTGAAGCCCTTGGTCATAGAAGTGTGTACATGTATGTGATTTCACAGCCGGGCTTTTTAAATACTTTAGTTTGGAGAAAAATAATTAGTTATAACTGACACAAGCAAAATGTGAAATTCTAAAAATTACTGCTACTAGAAATTTATATTATATTACAGTTCAAAGGGGTGAATCTCGGCAATCCATTCAACATCCGTCATTATGTAATAAACCAAATTGAGCAGATTCGCGATGACGCACATTGGTTTGACGGATATTCGGAAAACGCTGATTGTTGTATTCCAGAAGACGGATGCTTGGAAAATTCCACATCCTTTCTATGTCATGAACATAATCGCTGATTTGCATAATTTTTGGTGTGACAGATAAGACGGTTAACTTTTCCAATGTATTACATGTATCCATTTTTTAAAGTAAGAATTCTGAATATTAGCTAAAATAAATTTCCAGTTAATTTTGTTTCTTAATTAGATTTGATTATTTGAATCGTATGTGGGGATGTGTACGGACCCTCTAGAGTTTGTGATTTTTCAAATTCGATTTTCTCAGAAACAAAAGTTCGTATTTCGTTTAACATCCGTCACTGTGTAATACACCTGACGATATAAAACGGGCTGAATTTTGTATTTGCTCCAATACAAAATTAAAAATTTCAGTTTTTGTACCAGAAAAATCAGCTTAATCATTTAAAGAGACAAGAGGAGGATTTTTTTTAGGCATACAAATTTCTCTCAAATTTCACTGGATCGGTTGTAGACCACCTCAGTGGCGGCACCACGGGGGGGCATGGGGGGGGGGGGCATTTGCCCCCCCTAAATTTTTTTCTTGCCCCCCTAGAGTTTGCCCCCCCTGGCCGAAAGAAAAATGAGGGATTTTTGGCAAAATCGGCGATTTGGGGCCAAAAAATCACCAAATGTGTTTACTCTCTGTAGGGGAGTCATCACAAATTTAGTGTTTCTTGTCAATTTTAATGAATTCTCGAAACATTTGCCAAAAGAATTGCCATTTTATTGCTAGAAGTCTAATGCATATGAAAACCATTTTCACTTCATGTTGATAAGTATTAATGGCACTATCACAGTAATCCAAATATTTCTGGTGACAATTTAATATTTCTGGTGACATCATAAACTGATCCCATGTTATGAGACCGTTAACCTGATTGGATGGTTATTCCACAATTTTGTTCATTACACAGGATGTGTTGTAATTGGCATTATGTGGTGCTACACGTACATGTATATACCATATTTTCTGTGATATGCTCCCCTCTAATAAATTTTTGGACAAGAAATTCCTAAAAATACAAAAAATCAAGTCATGTGTGTAAGTATACACTGATAATTATCAATGGCGATTGTGAAATTGGTTCCAGATTTGCCGGCCTGAACTTACTAATAGGCCGCAACTCACCCAGTATATTGTCAAATTAAAGTGGTACCTTTGACAAGTTAATATTTATAGAAATTACATTCTCCTGTAAAGAAAGGTTGTAACCGACCATTTTTAGCAAACAAATAAGCTATTTTATACAACTGTGGTTGCAGCCATTGGTGGTTGTTGAGCCAGTTCAAAAAAAAAAACAGATCCTTTTTTTATGTGGGAGCACCAGGCATTCAAGGCGGTGCAGGCTATGGTTTGCAGTGGAGATATAATTGGACAAATAATATATAATAAAGCCCCCTTTTGACATTTCATGGCCCCAGGTCATTTATTACAGACAATACAGTATGTAAAATGCAGGAATCATTCTACTGGCAGATATTGTTGTTTCAACTGCTCATTTAAAGGCACTGTCAGTGATTTGCTGAATCAGAAAATTAAAAAAAAAATCTGATTTTTGCATTTTTAACAAGTGGAGATATCCTAACATATCCTGCAAATGATGTCTAAAAGCAACCTAATAAAGGGCAAGATCAGATATTTTAGTCACTGTCCTTAAGGACACTTACTACAACACATAATTTAATGGGGATTCATGTCTTTGGTGACTGCTGTTTTCTTCTTTTCTGTCAATTTTCAGTTGGAAAATACCTTATGAGAGCCCTACAGACTCATCCATCACTTTTAAGCTGTTCCTGCAAATTTCAAAAGTTTTATCTTTTGGGTGAATCACTGACCGTGTCTTTGATTTTGAAGAATTAATGAACAGCTACATAATGAGTGACATTAATGTGTCAATGTTATCATACTGATCAAATGCGCACGTTTATTTATTATTCAAACCAGAAATAGCTGTTCATTAACCTGTAATCAGACAATGAACGATCATATAATTTAAAGTATTGCTGTTGGCGTATTTTAATTTTGGTTTTAGAATGTTGAGGTGGCATATGTTAAGAGATTCGGTATTGTAGATTATGGTATTTCCATGTGTACACTGTATGTGTTATGCATTTGCATACATGTATGTGTGCCATTTTGTTTAATGACTCTGCCAAAGTCAATTTTGTCTTTTTTATACATGTAGACCTTGGATTATAAAATCAAAAGTTGCAGCTTAAAAGAGCAATACCATCCTGCTTTTCTCTAATAAAACATGTAATGTCCATGGTGACACTCTCTGACCCATTGTGAGGTCAGAGATCAAACCAGGGTCATAGTTGAAATATGCTTGACATTAACATTTTTGTCTCAACCGTACAGGTTTGTTTGACCTTGTGTGTTCTGTACTAGGCAGGGTCATAGAGGGCGAAAATTCAAAATATGCTGGGCCAAATTCCAAAGCCCCCAAAAGTCCATAAAACGGGCTAAAAAAGGCCCCAAAATAGATTTTTTTGTGAGTGTCGTCAAAGCCAAAAATTAGGGCTTTTATGCTTCTTTGTTGAAAAAGCTAGGTTAAAATTTTGGTAAAAATGTCCACTTTCCCCAATCTGCCCCACTTCCCTCTTTTTTGCAAAAAAAAATTGCCACCCTCTCTCAAAACAGTATTTAAAAAAAACTGTGTTCGGTCGCCAGGCATAATTTTTACCAGAAATAAGACAAACCATTAAAAGCATTTACAGGAGTAGATGGTTTTCTAGATTTAATTTGCCTTTTTTACAGAACATGTATAAAAGAATCTCATAACTGATTTAAAGTAGATGTTTGATACTGAGCATAAAGATTGCATTAACCAATCACCGTGTTTACAACTTGATCTCCCGTTGACCCTTTTGACCTTGGTGTGTACATTTGACCACCTGTTCTAAGCTTATTTAACCTAGGTTACAACTTCCGGTCATTTTCAAATAAAGAAAATAGAAAAAACGCCCAATTGGGCGCAAAATGTGTTAAAAAACTTATCCCCAGTTATAAGCTTTATTAAACTAGGTTTACGCCTGTCCTATCATTTCCAAATAAGAATAGAAAAAACGCCAATTGGGCGCAAAATGTGTTAAAACTGAATTCCAATTATAAAAGCTTTAATTTAACAATAGGTACACCTTCCCGTCATTTCAAATAAAGAATACGAAAAAAAAACCCCCAATGGGCGCAAAATGTGTTAAACTGATCCCCAAGTTAATAAGCTTTACTTAAACATAGTTAACAAATTTACACCACCTTCCTGTCATTCAAATAAAGAAAATAGAAAAAAACTACCCCAATTGGGCGCAAAATGTGTTAAACTGAATCCCCAAGTTATAAACTTTAATTTAACATAGGTCCACCTTCCTATCATTTTAAATTAAAGAAAAGAAAAACGCCCAATGGGCGCAAAATGTGATAAACGAATCCCCAAGGTATAAGCTTTACTTTACATAAGGTTCCACCTTTCCTGTCATTTCAAATAAGAAAATAGAAAAACCGCCCAATTGGGCGCAAACTGGTGTTAAAACTGAATCCCCAAGTTATAAGCTTTAATTTAACATAGGGTACGCCTTCCTATCATTTCAAATAAGAAAATGAAAACCGCCCAATTGGCGCAATGTGTTAAAACGGAATCCCCAAGTTCTAAGCTTTAATTTAACATAGCTTCCGACGCTTCCTATCATTCCAAATACAGAAAATAGAAAAAACGCCCAATTGGGCGCAAAATGTTTAAAATGCATTCCCAAGTTTAGCTTTAATTTAACATAGTGTTACAACCTTCCTGTCATTTCAAAAATAAAAATAAAGAAAATAGAAACAACGCCCAATTAGGCGCAACATGGGTTAAAACTGACTCCCCAAGTTTAAGCTTTACTTTAACGTAGTTAACACCTTCCGTCATTCAAAAAAGAAAACGAAAAAAACGCCCAATTGGGCGAAAAATGTGTTAACACTGACTCCCCAGTTATAAGCTTTAATTTAACATATTTACGCCTTCCTATCATTTCCAACAACGAAAATAGAAAAAACGCCCAATTGGTCGGAAAATGTGAAAAAACTGAATCCCCAATTATAAGCTTTAATTTAACATAGGTTAACAAAACTTCCTGTCATTTCAAATAAAGAAAATAGAAAAAACCCCAATTGGCGCAAAATGTTTTAAAAACTGAATCCCCAAGTATAAGCTATAATTTCTCAACATAGTTACAACTTCTTGCCTTTTTCAATAGAAGAAAATAGAAAAAACGCCCATTGGGCTCAAAATGTGTTGAAAACTGAACTCCCCAGTTATAAGCTTTAAATTTAACATAGGTACAACCTTCCCTATCATTTATCAAATAAAGAAAATAGAAAACCGCCCATTGGTCGCAAAATGTGTTAAAACGAATCCTCAATTTAAGCTGTAATTTAATGTAGGTTACACCTTCCTGGCTTTTTAAATAAAGATTATTTACCTACACTAAACTTACCTAAATTATCGTCTTAAATAATATCAACACAAGACATGGTAAAAGCTTCAATATTACGTATATAACTCTACGTGCCTAATCATTTTCTCTTACTTATAACCTCCTATTGGTTACTCCTCACCTTTATCTATCCAATCCCTGCCAACGGGTTAAAAACCAAACCGCCCATCACAAGCAAGATTCACAGGACTAAATCAAAGAATGACTTTTTTAAGGCATGTCAACATGCAATGATTTTATTCTTTGTCCCTAATTGCATCGCAATTACACAACCCCAACACTAAAACTCCAAAATAATAGTAGTACGTAGATCATTTCATAAAAAAAACATTTAAAATGAATGACCTTCAGCTATAGAAATAGACTCCTTCGCAATTTTGAGAGCAGTGGTGTCTATATCGGGTCGCTAAGGCGACCGACAAAACCATCCTGGTTACGTAGCCTGAGTACATGTATATTCTGTTTTCACACTGAATAACTCCAAAATCAAGGTGAGGCTAATTGGTTTAATTGTGGCGCATACTTTTAATGACTGAGTATTATCAGAGAACTAATTTGTATTTCAAGTAGTTCAAATATGAACTCTACCATGAATGCATATAACGCTTATTGCTCAAAACAGAATACAGCTTTGGCCGTATCCCATGACTACAGTGGATTAAAAATTAATTGGACAGAAGATATGCACACCTCTTGTAAGCACAACAAGCTACACGGAGATTCGGCGCATTCTTTGACCAATTCAGGGGCGCCCCCCCTCTTTTTATGCAGAGCACAGGGTGCCGGGCACTGCATAGAGCGCGGGCGTCATTGTAGGTCTATTACATGCATTTTTACCGCATAGGGCAAATCTTAAAATGACGGTAACAAGGGAAGTCGGGCATAGCCTTGGTAGATCTAGCTTTGTGGGCGCCCAGTTGGCGCAGTATGGTGCTTCCCTCCCCCCCCCCCTTGTCTTCAGAATTTCTAACCGACCAGAAAAAAAAATGGGTCTAAAAATTGGCGCCCCCTCTATTGAGAAATCCTGGATCCGCCCCTGCAATTACACATCGCGAAACGAGGTGCTATGTTCCTCCTGGATCACACAGTCCATGCTCGCGTGTGTTTGATTCTCTCCAACAAATTATTCATCGGACTTTAGTTAATAATATCTCTATGATTGTTAGGTTACTGTTGTGTGAAAATTACAGACATCCGTTACTTTTCGGCTTACTGAGAGCAGCTCAAGCCAACATTTTCAAAACTCACAAAAGTGACATCATTACTTCAGTTGATCGACAAGCAGTTAACTTAAAAAGTTGAGTACTGTTCAGTACTGTTTAGCATGTGTATCCAACACACTTTTAGTGAACTCTTGACCTAAGTTTTCTATGGTACTTATTTAGATCATTGAAATCTGAATGCTGACCCGTATGTCATGGAAATTCTTCATCCATGCTGTGCCATATGCTGCTGCCGACCTGCTGGCTATGGTAATGCATTTGTCTTCATGGATGACAATGCCATGGAGTTCACACAGAGGAAGGCAGATCCACAGCAGCCAACAACATCCCGCTGTGCATGGATTACACCAGCATCATTTCACGCACTACTGTCATTTGAAAACACGACATTTAGTTCGAATTTCCCAAGAAAAATCGAAGACCGTGTAGGATTTTTTTCCTTTTATACCACCTGAAACCGTTATACAAACCACTTCTAACCGGTCACATATTTTTGTTTTAAATCCTTATTATTAAAACCCGGATATCAAATTTTCACAGACGCCTACTAAAGGCTGTTGAAGAGACTCTATTTGAACAATGGCAGTCATAACAATAACCAGCGGGATGTTGTCGGCTGCTGTGAGGCAGATCAACGTATTCTTGACTTGTAAGGACACCCAACAAATAGTATGGCCTACAAATTCGCTAGACCCAATCCCCTGGAGCATTTTTTTTTACCAGCTGTAGCGGTTTTTGTATACCTGTGACTTAACATGGTTTTTACAGGGGAATGGATTGCTATCCCTCAGCAGCATCTGACCAGACTCATCAATATCATGTGTTACCAATGTCAATAGGTCATTTGACAGGTGTGGGGAACATTACGGAACATAGTACCTGGTAGGGCATCCCTAGTGCCTGGTCAGGGATCACTAGGGAAATGCCCAGGCAAATTGGAACATGGCTTCAAAATTGTTGATAGGATATATCAGCTAGGAATTAATTTACATGTACATGCCTGGCATATTGACCTTTTGTCAGTTCACAATTGTAGATAGAGCCTCAAACTAGCATTGGATAAATAGGGAGTTAATTTAACAATACATCACCTCTAACAATTCAAGGTCAGAGGTTTTGAGTAGAGACAGTCGAACTATCAATGCCAATTTGGGGCTCTCCAGGCAAAACCTTACAAAGAGTGAATGTCTGCTGAAGGTGTCTGTCAAACAGTCTACCAGCTGTATAGTAACAAAAAATGTTTCAAGGTAGTGGGCCTGGATTGGAATGTATTCATTTTGGATGATAAGATCAGGTCAGGTCAGGTTTTCTCTTGAGGGCCTGCTACTGGTATCCTGGTAACCAGTACTACCTGTCCCAGGGCCGAGTTGTCGGCGGCTAAACCGTCACCCCCATCAATTTTCTAAAGAAATCTGATGAGGAGGGTAGCTGGTTACCCTGGTAGAATGAAAAAGAAGATCTACCTACAAGGGCATCAGCTCTGAAGAGTTATTGGCACCCACAAGCCACATGGCTGCTTGTATGGGGGGCCGGTGCCAAAGGTAGGCCCACTGCCGAAAACTGTGGATTGGCGTCTGGAAGGGCATCCTGTCAATTATCTTTTGCTTCAATAAATCCTCTCACACAGCAGTGTTGCTGAGTGTGAGGTGTATCCGGCCACCCCCGTTAGCGGGGACAAAACCGGATTTAAAACTTTGGTTTAACTAACAGATGAAATGTGTACTACAGAACTGTAAATAAATATAAATGTTTAAAATTGTAAATTGGTGTAACCCTTTTGTTCATACTTGTTAAATATAACTTGTACATGTGGTTGTTGCACATCTTGCATAAATAATGTATAAAGAGTTAATTATGTACATTGTATACATGTTTGATGTACATATGGAAATTAAGTTTAATGTACATAATGGAAATCTATATATGGATATTAGGTAAAATTCCTGGTAACCAATGTACATAAAACATCCTAAACAATGGTGCTGTTTGTATAAAAACTGATTTTCTCCCATGAAACATTGTGTTGCAAGTTGGAAAGTGTTCTATAAAGTTTTAAAAATAACAAATTGGTATTATACAAGTGTCTATACATCATTCACAAAAGTATGCATATTGATATGTAAGTTTAATGTTATAGTTTGGTATTAGGCAAAAAAAAGAAGAAGTTTGTCTTTGGACCTTTTGACAAAAAAGCAAAGTGCCACGCTCTTTTTTTTTTTTTTTATAAAAAGGCTATGTTCTATGCGATTTTTTTTTGCATGCTCTGCTGCCTCTGTACCAAAATTTTGAATCACAATCCGGGGTGTGCCAACCAGGTCTCCCATACTCATCCCGCACCTGGCGAGAACAGGTCTGCATTGAAGATAAAAGGGCTCGATCGATTGCCTGGAAAAAATCATTGCCGCTGCTTCCATCAAGGAGAGACGTGGCCAAATTCTGTAGCAATGCCGTTTCAGAGCATCGGTGCAAGGCCCAATTCCTGAGCACTTCGCCGCCTTTCTTTGTGATTTGCACACGTACAATCATGATATTTTTTAAGAAATTCAAAAACCAAGATCAAAAATACTCTGTTTTCGTTTCCTTTTCGAAATCACACGCTGCTTGTCGTGTATGCCCACGGGCTGTGTAGAGACAGCTTGTGTGTGCCGTAGTGTGCCAATAGTCTATGATGTCATCAATCAGACTGGGCCCGGTGCGATTCAGAAAAAAAGAGAAGGGGGAAAAAATATCGCAGCAGTGCATAGCGCTACGTGCAAATTTTGATTTTAAAAGCTATGCGTGCGGGGTCCAGAGACAAACTTCTTTTTTTTTTTGCCTTACTTTATATAGTTGCGTTGCTTTATTAACTGGTATGGGAGCTATAATGTGGTACATGTAATTTGATTGGTGGTGATTACAAATTTAAGTAGTGGTGAATTTCTTTAAAAAATATTAATTTAATTCAAACAAGATCCAAAGACAAATTGAAAAGGAAGTGTAATGGCTATAATTTTGAAATCTCTGAACATAAAAACTGTTTGATAAACGAACAGGTTGTTGTTATTAATCTATCATCATTTACATTTTCTTGTATTTGGTTAAAGGTTAAGGGCCTGGTAGGCAAGTAAGCATGACAATGGCCCTAAGATACAATGACTAGAACAAAATGTAAATATTTTCTTCCTCAGTAAGTGTGACATCATTACTCATTGAACAAGAAGAAATCAGTGACTGTGACATCATTATTATATAATAAAGCACACTACAAATTGCACATGTACGAATAATCCCAGGACACAACTTTCACACTAGAATGGTGGGGTTGTCGGCTTTTGCGGTTTGCGGTGGGGGTACCAAGGTTTAAGGGTGTTGAGATCCAGTACAGAACCTTATATCAGACGTGACCTGGAGCATTAGTAAAACTTGTCACCACCCTTGGACCCCATGCAGTCATGACTACTCCATCAGGGCACCTCTTTGCAACCAGGGTCCCCTTTCCTGCTGATCCACTTGTCCCAAGGTTCTAACGACCCAATGCATTCTTCCTTTTAACCTACCCACCCAAATTTCACATGGTTCTAGAGACTTTTGTGTAGTTCCTATATCTACAACTGTTGTGTTTGTAAGACAAGCCAAAAAACTTGTTGCAGGTATCATGAGGGAAATATTTATAATGGACCCTTTGTTTTTTGGTTAAAATAACAAAAAAATGCAAAACCGACTCTCTCACCACTTTCGAACCCTGGCCCAAGCAGCGGATCAATAACAAACACCTCAGACCGCTGCGCCATGGAAGAAAGCGAATCGTTGTAGTGTGATTTATTCAATGGATAAATGAGTAAATAGCCTACAACAGATAAACGGTTCGGTGATCGAGGTCACAATATTGGCATGACCACTGATATCCGAGAAAGTAATATTTATGGAGAAAAACCTTTTTCCATAGCCAGATATAAAATATTACAGATCTCTAATGGACAATTTCACCATCATTGAAAAATCAAACATCCCTTTTTTCCCCCACAAATACCATACACACCACCACGTTACTAAGTGTAACCACTATTTACGAACATGGACATTCCCACTTGCAGTTGAAAACAAAAAAACTCCACTTCTTACCTCACATCAAACAAAAATCCATTTTCTCTCACACAAACCCCCCTCCAGACTTTTACCTTTTACCACTGTTGTTTTTGGTTACCTGATGCTTGATTTCCATCAATACATGAGAGTAGAGTCGTTGATTTCATTATGAATACTCAATCAGGAAATGAACTAAGTCGACCAATACCTTTATATTCCATATTTCCTCAAACAGTAAGAATTGGGTTTTGAAAAATTACTGGAATAGACCACACAAAATAGAAAATTAGATCGCCGTTTTGGTTTTTTTTTAATCCCTCAATTCAGTTGAATTGAGGATTATTTTGTCATCTAGAGCGCGTGTTTAATATGTCGGCTCTTATTTGCGAAAATAGCGGCCGTTTTAGTCAGTTTTCCCCGAAAATTCGACAAATTGTTCTGGAGGTCATGGGCGTTTCGCCGTAGGTTTTATTTTTTGGAATTTAGTGACGCGGAGGCAGTTTGGGGTGACCTTTTGACTTTTGTGTCAAGGTTTTGGACATCATTTGATGCACGTGTTGTCGTTTTCTTACGAATGCTATTGGGTATTGTGCACATATTAACGGTTCTAGTGGGGTTCTTCGGGAGAAAAATGAAATGGTGATCATGTTACCGTATCTACCAAGGGCTTACTAGGGACTGAGGTCAAAACAAGTGTGAGGTTATTGACTGAGTAGATTTAGTGTAAACAAATTTCCCTGGATGAAGGTCGGCCCGGCTATAAAGAGATGACACAAAAGAAAGTTGTTTTACTTGAGATCAGACTTGAGTATGTTAATAAATCGGGTGTTTGCAACCAAGTCTCAAAGTAATTTTCAGCAAAAGTACCAATTGCCTAATTTAGTGAAGCAAAACTGCAAAAAAATTAAGTCCGTCTTAGCAAATTTTGTATCGTGGTATCGTCCTTGCAGAAGCACGCCTTTTTTTCCCATTATGGCATTTATTCTGACTATGCATAGTGTTTATGGTATAGGATGGATGAAAAGTTGGGTTTGTTGGTGTTGGTTCTCGACTTGCAAGTTAGGAATTTTTAGTTTTGTAAATTGGTTATATTTTTGGAGGTCTTTGAGAAACAATTTTGGGGTACGCTGAGAAACCTTATCTGGGTCATTAAGTTCTTGTTGCTGTTTTCGATACAAGGACATTGCTGCGACAGGTACACCATGCCCAGCGTGTGTCCTCTAAACGATGTTCCACTAAGTGACCGTTTAAACGCACTTGAAACTGATGAAATCAGTTCTGGTATTCATAAGATGGTCCTTGAAAGTTGAAGGCACTTTAAAATATTAGGTTTCTGATATAAATATTCGATCCTATAAATATGATAAACAAAAGAGGGTATCACTTGCGACAGCGGTGGGAATACTTCGGAATATTTTAAAACACTAATGGGATACTATATTCTATTTAGAGTTGGGACGACAAACACGATTGCCTTACTTTTGACGGGTTTTAGATATCACTTTGTGTCGACGGTGCTCACTACATGATTGGCCTAACCTTCGACTTGTACCTTTTAATATCCCGATTCGTTGAAAAGCGGGAAAATGTTGAATTAAGTGGCGGTAAGCATATAAAGAGCTAAGTGGAAATATGTGGAAACAAAATCTCCAGGAACTTCATTACATTTTGACTGGAATATCCTAAAAATTGTTACAACAAGAGACAGCGAAAATTGTCAATCATAATCTTCTATTTTTTGATCGGGATATTCTCTTAAAGTGGCCTGAAACATAAGAAAATTAATAGAGAATTTTGTTTTAAAAGGAAAACCGCTAGAACGACAGTTTGCTCTGCTACAGATGTCATGACCCCTCTGAAATCCTTAGTACGTGTGCACCAAGCGTCAATGTATTGCTGTAAAAGAGATGCATTACGATTGTTATCAAGCTGGCTGCATTACAGATCATTGTAGGCATTGCGTGTGAACCTGAGGGTGAAGAAAATGTTTAGGTATTTGCCGATTACCCTTCACACGTAGTCAAAAGAACCCCTCACCCCAGTCTAAGATTGAGTATACATGGAGTGGCCTCTAATGACCTAATGGCCCTTGACCTCATTTTGTCATCTACAATAATAAACACAACTTCGAAACTAAATGTATGGACACAACTAAAAGGAACCACTGGTCCAGGGACTCTGGTATGCGCAGAATGACCTATGAGGACCCATGTGACCTGTTGACCTCTAATGGCCATCATGTGCCTTGACCCCATTTGATCAAATTATATTACTAAAAAATCAACTTGGGCTTGTGGTATGTCGGCTTGATGTAGTTTCACCGTATTTTACATACGGATAAGAATTTGGTGTGGCTGGTAGAGCTCCGACGTACGAGGTTTGTGGTGATTGCGGAGGGGTCGTAATCGGTAACTTGGCCGGCTTTGACTATGGATATGAGTTTTGTATGGTGGTAGAGTTTTCGCCGTACGAGTTTTATGGTCACATTTTCGAGGGGTCATTGGGGTCAAAGGTCATTCAGGGTTCATGGAAAAAAATGATGGTGTGTTGAGAAAAATAAACAAGTATACAAGTAAGAAAATAAGTACTAAATTTCTTAGGCGAAAAGATAAGTCTTTTGGTTTCTGACATAGTTTTTCTACGACTTTCGGAGGACCAGACACCGCAATATTTTTAATTTAACATTAACTTATAGGCTATGCTGTGTCTTAGTGTTAACAAATTAACTCCAGTGGTGCAAGGAAAGGCCTACAAGAAATTGAACATGTTGTGATTTGCTGTTTGCCTCTTTGAAGATTGCTCCATCATTGCGCTATTAGTGCAAAGTGTTAGGTGATAATATTTTAGGCCTGGTTGTGGACTTTGTTCCCACTGGCAGTCCCTAAACGAGTCTTTTTTGAAAATTTAGGTTTCAAACGATTTGAACATTCAAATTGTTATTAGTTTGTCATCATATGTGATGTCCCGGTAGCGTTCTAATTGTTTTGAATTTTCAAGTTATAAGTCCTACAGGAAAGTGGTTTGTCAGTGATTGACCGTTTCTTCTAACGCTGAATAGCTGTATTTGGAGCAATTGCGATACAGTGCAATTGAATACTATAAAACACGGAGTTTTAGGAAAACGGTTCAATTTGAGAATTTTTTAATATTCTTTCATAGATAAACAGAAAATAGCAACATTCGCCTTTTGAAAAGTGTGTCTAACAAAAAAAAATTTCACAACACTGATTTTTAAATTTGGAAAAATTGTGAAAATTGAGGTTTTCAAGAATTTCTCAACATTTTGAAATTTCGAAAATTTTTTGTGGCTTGTCATTTTAAAATTTAAAAAAAAAAAAATTGCGCATTTTTGAAAAAGTGTTTCTAGAAAAAATCAAACACCGATTTTTAATTTGGAAAAATTGTGAAAAATTTATGTTTAAGATTTCTCAAAAGTTTGGAAATTAACATTTGTTGTGGTTGTCATAATTGATGTCCCGGGCAAAATGCGCCATTTTTGGAAAAAGTGTTTCTATGAAAAAAAATTCCAAACACCGATTTTTAAAATTTGAATTTTTTAAAATTTAGGTTTTCAAAAATGTTGAAATGCAAATTTTTTTAGTTTGTCAGCTAGATGTCCGACAGGGTTCTAATTTGTGTGAAATTTTCAAGTTAAAATCCTACAGGAAAGTGGTTTGTTCGTGTACAGCCCCAAGAATAGCAATGATTTATTCATTTGAGTAAGATTAAGGAATAAATGAGCACATAAAAAATATGTAAATTAGTCTAAGAAACACTGATATAAAAAATATACCTGGTTGGTGCATATCTGGTGTGTGTGAAGCAATTAGAATTCAAGAAAACCGCGGAGAATGTTCTGGAGGTTAATTGAGACTAGGAGATCAGGCTAGCCTAGCTCAAGGTGACATGTGTCTGCCAAGGTGGCGCACTGCTGTTATAATACACAGTCAGTGAGTTAGCTGCTATGGATCCTAAATCTATGCAGTAAATGTAGAATAATAGAGGCATTTCCAGTCTTATGATGTAAGGGACTATATTTAGCACATGGACTTCATATAGAGAGGACCAGATCATTCTAGTATTGTTTGAGAGGAATAATAAAGCCCGTGGGAGGGAAGATGAGGAGAGTTCACAACATCATTACGCCAAGGTTTTCATAACATCGTGTCCAAGTTATTCGCAGAGTTCCAAGTTGACAGTGACAGTAATCACAGTTAGTATAATCCCCATATAGTGGACATTGTAAAGTAGTCTCCGCTCCAACAGTTTTCGTCCGATGTGTAGCCGTGTTCGGTTCGTAGTTCGTGGCCTCTGAGTGATCCAAGGATAAAACAAGCTACAGCACTTTGACTTATATTTAGCGACCTCCAGAGCTGCGGGAGTCATTAGGAGCTGGTTTCTCAGTAAGGCAAGTCGTCCGTGCACGTCCCCACTATTGGGAAGTGGAGTTTGAGCTGGAATAAGCCAGACTATTTGCAAGTTCGGAATCTTAATTGTAATCTCGCTGCAGCCCGCTTCGCGGCACACACAGGAGTAACGTTAGTAGTTCATTAATTCACAACTTTATTATAGATAAATATTGGATATGAACCTAATCGATGGTGAATGAGATTGATTAACACAAACACATTAAATATAAATACTTTGTTTTAAAATTGTAATCAAGATCACAGTGTATTGTCTAGGTATCAGGAGTTTGACTCCGTAGTTTTGAGGTGGTTTTGGCTTCGGTCAACGGTGACCGTACAAGTGATTGACCGTTTTCTCTAACGATTGGAGCAATCGGCGATACAGTGCAATTGAATACTATAAAACACTGAGTTTTAGGAAAACGGTGCATTTTGAGAATTTTTTGGAAATTCTCTTCATAGATAAACAGAAACTAGCAAAATTTAGCCCTTTTTGACAAAAATTGTTTCTTAGGAAAAAAAAAATTCCAACATTCCTATCTCGAGAAGGGAAAGGGGGTATGAACCTGCCATAAAAAAAAAAAAATTTTAAATGGAAGCCCTGATAATTATCTTCGATGATTTCGATTCGCTTAAACGTCTAATTGGCTAGTCAGAATATGTAAAGATACACATCTGACCTCTGATTGACCTTGACCGAGGCACCAAATATGACGATATGGGACCCTTCATTGCCAATTTCACTTTGGAGCCAAATTACCCAAGAATTTACTATGGCATCTGAAAGTTTTAACCAAATTGTACAAGTAATTTCCTCACTATTTGTTACCCCGTTGTATCAACGGCTCCTCTATACTACAATACGGTAAAATCACTAAATCTTGAATATCTAGAGAAGGATATTGGGTATGAACCTGAGAATAAATTTTAAATGAAAGCCTAATCTCTTTCCGGTGATTTAGATTACGCTTGGACCTCTGACTAAGTCAGAATTTGTAAAGAGACATATATGACCTCTGATTGAATTGGACCTCGGCACCAAATTTGACCTGATGTTACCTATCATTCAATTTAACTTTTGAGCACTACCCCAAATATACTATGGCACTTCAATTTTTAACCAAATTTTACGTAATTTCCTCTAATATTTGTGTACCCGTTGTATAGAAGGCTCCTTCATATACTCATATTATGCTAAATTACTAAATATTGCAGCTTGAGAACGGAATGGGGGTTATGACGTATCGTAGACGTCTAAGGTTAGAAATACCTTTCAAACACAAAAAAATGCGCTTGTCGACACCAATGATCGGAATTTTAAATAATATACAGATGTAATGATGTTTTAGTGGAAAGGTTCAAGAATTTGGTATGTCCAAAAAACAACAGTACATATCAAAATCACACACATTAAGATATACTTATTGTCCTAAAGAGGGCCACTAATGTCCACAAGAAGCGTTGCAGTTCAACGATGATATGTCTCTCACAGCCGAAGACTTCAAAATGAAGCATGCAAATCACGTTATATTCCTCAGGTAATATTCCATGGACTTTCTCAGTCCATGAAGATAACTTTTACCAGCAGTTCAAGACGACAAGGTTAAATAATTCCCTCGCCGACACTAATATTACACAGTACAATAATCCAAGAGACACCACGATTTCTATAGGTCCACAATTTGGAATCCTATTTTGATTCCGAACACTTCGGCTCAAAGGAGACGTAAATAATTACCGCACGCTGCTCACATGGAAGTAAAAATATAATAAATCCTGGCACGATGTGAAGCATAAATCTACCATTATTGTAGAAAAAAACAGCTATAACATCTGTATAGCGACCATCTTTGGCAAGTTCTCCTTCAGATGGCAAAATATTTCATTAAAATCTTAAAATAGACATACAACAGCATCATGCATAAAACATAAACCTTGCACTAGCTGACCAAATTGGAATTCACATAAATTAATACCTGACTCACTAACTTTCCATATTTAACTTTGTGGGGGAATTACCTAGATTCTGCAATGTTTGATTCAAAGTATAAACAAGTTGACTCAGTTTCTAAGTTTACTTTTTCCCCACTTGGGAATTCCCCAATTCCCTATTGTGCACTCGAACAGGTGCATCTTGTACAAACACACTAGGGATAGTCCCCTTCTTCTCTTTTATAGTAAAACAAAGTACTTTTCCCATGAGAAATCTTTTCTCAAAGAAAAGTGAGAAAATATTTTAAAAGTTTAATCAGAAAAATGGAGGCTATATAACATTCCCCATTACAAAGGAAAATTTGAATGAAATGAAAATTTTCCAAAAGGTGGCTTTATAGCTTTACACCATTTTGTGGTAATTATACCTACAGTTTACACAGTGCAAATTTTACACTTTTATAATGTGTTCTTGCATTGCTGCGGTCAGTCTATATTAAATTTCTGAACAAAATTTAGGCAGCTCTAGACAAGGCATCTGCCAAGACATTTTCTTTTCCTTTGATATATCTTATGTCCAGATTGTATTCTTGTAGAGTTAAACTCCAGCAGGTTAAATTCTTGTCAGGTGGAGCTTCTAACACTAAAATTAATCAAAATACAATTCATAGATAAGTATAGGGTACATTGTTCCCCAATATGCATCAAAGTGGAGTTCGACTGGATCTATTTTTCCAATCTTACTTCTGCTTGGCTCACTAAGATGCTGCAATTTGATTGGCTCTGAAACGCCTACATCAATGTCATGGGTTATGAGCTTTCACTATATTCTGTGCCCTAATATTTCTCAAGGGTATAGCCTCAGGGAATCTTGTGGAAGCACACATGATGGTCAGTAAATACTGATTTCCTGACTTGGTCTTTGGAAGTGGCCCTACACAATCTATTAAGACCCTACTAAATGGCTCATCAAATGCTGGTATTGGTTGCAAGGGAGCAGTAGGAATTTTCTGATTGGGCTTGCCCACCATTTGACATGTGTGACAAGTCTTACAATACTCAGACACATCTATTCTGAGCGTAGGCCACCAAAATGACTCCTAATTCTGTCATGTGTTTTCTCACACCTAAGTGTCCTGCCATGGGACTATCATGGGCTATGCCTATCACTTCCCTATGGTATACCTTTGGCACTACAATTTGATGCACAACCTTCCATTCTTCATCTACAAGTTCATCAAGTGGCCGCCATTTTCTCATGAGGACACAATTTTGCTTGTAGAAACATACAGGAATTTGCTTGGCTTCCTGTTGCGTCAATGCCCTCTCACCTAATCTCCTAAGTGCTGGGTCATTGTGCTGCTCATTTACCAGCTTGTCATGGCCTAAAGGGTCTCCTTTACAGTCCCTAACTCTATCATGCTCAGCGGCTGGATTTTCATTGTTTACCAGCTTGTCACTTTATTTGTGCTCAGGGGCTGGATTTTCACTAACAGAGAATTTAGTCTCCCCTGAAGAGGGAAGATGACCTCCAAATTCCTCTAACTTTGAGAGAAAAGTATCCTCTAAATTTGGGACCAAGTCATCCTCGACGCTCTTCCTATATGTATGAGTATTTTGACTCATCACCTGCTCACTGTTTTCCTGTGAGACTTTTCTGGTCATTGACCTAGTTACTGCACATGCTGGGAAAATGTCTATTTCCTCATCAAATTTATCCACTGTACAGGGCACCTGGGAAACTATGGGATCTGGGAGTACTTTCCCCCCTGCCAAATCATTCCCTAACAACATGGATAAC
>JAMKCH010064551.1:0-14035 GCA_023653785.1 Ophioderma brevispina
TTTCACTGCCACCCTTTCAGGATTTTTGGTCAGTAATGTCCGTATTGTAAATATTGTAAATATTTTGAGAATGATTATTGACATGTACACTGATTCAGAAATTTTGGCAAGTGACTGCCATAGTGAAATAGTATGATTTTGGTTCATACCTTGATTCAGAAATTACTGCCTATTGATCCCAGGTTATTATAATATTTTGCATGGTTTCATACATTCTTTCAGTGATCAGTGCCTACGTATTGATTATTGTCATATTTGATACTGATTGATGCTGATTTTATAGATATTCCTGTTTATACAGACTGAACCTTGAAGTATGTTGGAAGTTATTTTGGAAATACATCAGGACAGTAATTTAGTATATCCAAAGTTCTTGCCAAAGACGATTATTTATATTAAAAGTTCTTACAGGCAGTAAGGTTGCATGATGTAAGTTGTTTGCCACACTAAGCTTTTATACAAGAAAGTGAAAGCATTCTATTTTTGATATTGTGAATTATTATGTGACATAATTGTCTTAACGATAAGGATGTTGCTGATAAATTCAATGAATTTTTCACATCAATTGGTAATAACCTCGCTAGTAAATTTGTTGATGATGAAAATAATATAAATAACCTTTGCAATGACAATATCAATACTCATTTTATTTTTCATTATGTGACACCAGAGTTTGTTCTGGATGAAATATGTAAAATGGACAACAAAAAATCACCTGGTCTTGGTAACTTTAATACTAAGCTTTTGAAATTGGCTGCACCTATTATCTGTAAATCACTGGCCTACATATGTAATCTTTCTTTGTACACATCAACTTTTCCAAATGATTGGAAGTATGCCAAAGTGACTCCTATTTTTAAGGATGGTGACAAATCTGATGTTAACAATTATAGGCCTATATCTGTTCTGCCAAATCTTGCTAAAATTATTGAACGTGCTGTTCACAACCAGCTTTACCATTTTTTGACTGAAAAAAAAACATTTTAAATTCATGCCAATCTGGTTTTAGACACAAGCATTCTTCTACCACCACTCTCATTGATGATTCGAACTACATATTAAACAATATGAATCAGGGTAAAGTAACTGGTGCCTTATTCCTTGATCTAAAAAAGGCGTTTGACACCGTAAACCATAACCTTCTCCTTCAAAAACTCAAAAACTATGGTGTCACTGGTACTACCCTTGATTGGTTTAAATCTTATATATGTGGTAAAACTCAAGCTGTAAATATTAATTCCACTCATTCTGATTTTAGAAATATAAATATTGGCATACCACAAGAATCAATCTTGGGTCCATTGTTATTTATTATTTATGTCAACTCTCTTCCTGATTGTATTAATTGCAAATGTGTCATGTACGCTGATGATACAACTCTATTGTTTAGCTCATCCGACTCAAATTCTCTCTAAATTGATATGAATGATAACTTGCTGAATATTGCGCATTGGTTTGAAGCCAACAAGCTCATCTTAAATATTAAGAACACCAAGTACATGATTTTTGGAACAAACATGGTTTGAGCAATTTTCAGAACTTTTCTCATACTTATTGTAATGACACTATTGATAGAGTCGACAAGTTTAAATACTTGGGTGTCTTTTTCGATCCAAACTTATCTTGGTATAATCATATTGATAATATCTCCTCTATTATTTCTAAACGCATTGGTGTTATTCGCAGGGTTAAGTTTTATCTCCCCTCAGCTACTCTTAATCTGCTTGCCAATGCCCTGATTTTTCCACACTTTGATTACTGCAGTCCAGTTTGGTCAAACTGCAATTTTGAACTTGGCAATTCTCTTCAAATTCTTCAAAACAAACTTGCCCGTGTACTACTTTCTGCTGACATTCGTACACCTATTTGTGATATGATGAGCAAACTTGGCTGGGATAAATTAAGTGAAAGATGGAGCAAACATATTCTTCTCCTTGTCTTTAAATGTCTTCAAAATGATGCTCCTTCTTACTTACCATTTATTTTTGCTTCTAGTATTCACACCCAAAATACTCGTAGCCAATCATGTAATACACTCGGCATACCCACTTGTAGTATCATACCTGGCAAAAGGACATTCCAATACAGAGGTGCTTCAATGTGGAATAATCTTTCATTATCCGCAGAAATTTTTCGGATATGAATGTTTACACTTCTAAATTTAATATTGTGTTTTGAATCTTGTTTTTATGCTTTGCTGTTTTATTTATTGCAGTTCCAATGATAATTTCTGCATCGTTTTCCTTGTGTGTTAATGTATTTTAAGGCAAACTTAAAATCTTATTTTATGCTGCTCTAATTAATCTGCTCCAAACATTATCACATATATAAATTCATTGCTTGTACGTACATGTATAAATGTTTATTATCTTTCACTTGTAATTATACATGTATATCAGGGTCTCATGGGAGACCAGTTTGTATAACTGATTTGAGTTACCCTGAATAAATAAAGTTTTACTACTACTACTCTGATTCATGTGAAATGTCATGCTTATTGTACTTTTACAAACAGTACAAGATTTTATACACCATTGTAACTTGCGCATAAAGTGCAAGAACTTGTAGTACTTTAAATGGTATCTTTAGTAAATATAATATAGTGAAGGTAAACCATAATACAGGGTGAGTAAAAAAAACTTGACCCTGACATGTTGAATGTTTAAATTTTATCTAACATATGTGGTATCATCGGAACGCATATTTCATTATCTTTAATTTGCTGCAAAGATAATTCCAATTGGTTAAGTATAGACCGAGCTACAGTCTTTTGAATGAAGTAGTTAGCTTTTCCCCCTATCCACGGATTCCCTTTGAATGCACGGCGGTCACGCTAAGCAATGACTCCCCAAAATGATGATGAGGGTAAAATTCCTCTGTCAATAAAGTGGTATCTTAAAGTGTAAAATCCAGTAATAACGGTAAGTTTTATTTGCAACACTCTTGTTTTTAAAGATGTGGTCATTTTTGGTCTACAAAATGACAATACGTTTAAAAACCTCAAAAAGGTTTGTCAAACAGATGTTTGTTTCTTCATATGGTATGATTCTTCTTTCATTCCTCCATTCCTCCATGAACTGATACATGTCTCAAGTTTATCTTTATATTTTTCAATGATTGCTATAGTGACGAGGACGTAAAAATGTTAAGAGCGTATCGATGGTAATTGTGACTGAATTTTGTGGAGTTTTATTTGTGGAGGCACATTTAGTTAGCATTCAATCATAGGCCCGATTTCTCTGGACACTTCTTCTTGCGTATGAAGGCCGCAGCTAATATGTTGTATGCGTTGGAGCCAACTCACTGTTGATTGTTGGGGTTTGAGACTCATCTGTGGTCCACCGGTGAACGAAAGGTGGGACACTCATTGAGAATGTGATCCGCCTCTGTGATGGATACCACATTATGCAGTCTGGCGATGGCCGCAGCCCCATCGTGCATATTGCTATTGAAGCGACCGACCCTGTGCGAATCCGGTTTAAAGGTACCCTATTCCTTGCGGGGAGATTGCTGCCAGTGGTAGTTTCTGTCTTAGGTGTACTAGAGAGTTGATCTGGTCTTTGGGTATCTAGCCAGGCAGTATTCCATGTTTGGTAAGATGTTTAAGGGGAACGGGATAGTTAGCAACGTGTCGGCGAAGGTCGGCAGAAGCGCAGTCTCCTGTCTACCGAGTCCCGTGTGGATTCTTTGACGTGTTTGCAGTGCGGTCTTGTTGTCCACATGGCCTTATTCAACTAGTTTTATGTGTGTGGTGTGTTCTCCTCCGAAGTACTGCAGGTGCAATGCCTGAAAGCACTGGGAGGAACTCAGATGGAGTGGAAGCGAGTCACAGTGATGGTCTCAAGGTCCTCGTTGAGTACTTTGTTCAGCTTCCTTGTGTGAGAGCTGTTGCACATGCTGGGGCGGCAATTTCATCCAGTGCTGTAGACCAGCGCCAAGGCAGTGGTGCGTAGGTCTTGGGCTGGCAACCCAATGAAATCCAGCAAGTCGGCAAAGGAGGTTATTTATTCCTCCTCGAAGATACCTTTGGACATACGAACTTCAGCGAGGTGCCTGCCGTAAGTAAGCTGCGGTCAAGCTTCTGACACTGATTTCCGTCGCTGAAGCGCCGTTAATTTTATGTGAAATCCGTGGACAGAGCGCCCCATAGTGGTGGCCCCCATACCTTTTCCAAACATTATACATATATAAATCCTGGCATGGTGAGAAAGTATTAAATATTATTCGTCACTTGTAATTATACATGTAGATCAGGGTCTAGGCGAGACCAGTTTTGTATAACTGAATTTTGGAGTACCCTGAAAAATAACCGTTTACTACTATACTCTGATTCTGTGAATCTCATCTTATGTGTACTTTTACAAACAGTACAATATTTTATACACCATTGTAACTTGCACATAAAGTGCAAGAACTGTCGTACTTAAATGGTTATCTTGTAAATATAAATATCGTGGAGTTAAAATCTAGACAGGGCGAGTAAAAAAAACTTGACCTAACATTTATCTAACATATTGTGGTATCATCGGGCAAAGGGGGGGGGGGGGGGCCTAGTCATTATCTGTAATTGTCTGACAAAGATTAATTCAATTGTAAGTATAGCCGCGCACAGTTCTTTGAATGGAAGTAGTTCGCTTTCCCCCATCCACGGATCCCGTTTGAATGCACGGCGGTTCACCTAAAGCAAAAGATCCCCAAACTGATGAGAGGGTATGTCTATGTCAAATAAGTGGTATCTTAAAGTGTAAAGCCATTGGAGAACGGTAAAGTTTATTTGCAACACTCTTGTTTTAAGATGTGGCATATTTTGGTCACACCAAAATAGACATACTTTAAACTCAAAGTTGTCACAGATGTGTCATTATATGGTATGATCCATTCAATTCTCAAGGGAACTGATACATGTATCAAGGTTACTTTATTTTTCAATGATTGCGATGAGGACTGAGGACGTAAAAATGTTAAGAGAGTATCGATGGTAATTGTGACTGAATTTTTGGAGTGTATTGTGAGCACATTAGTTTGACTCAATAAATAGGCCCGGATTTCTCTGGACACTTCTATTGCGTATGAGGCAGAAAGCGAAATATGTTGTATGCAGTTGGATGTTGGAGCCAACCACTGTTGATTGGTGGGGGGTTGAGAAATCTGTGCCCACCGGTGGACGAAAGGTAGGACACTCATTGAGAATGGATCGCAGTTGGGAGGAGAACAACACATGGCCGGCTGGCGATGGCCGGAGCCCCCCGGTGCATATGCTATTGAAGCGACCGACTCGGTGCGATCGGTTTACGGTGACCCGATTCCTAATGAGTGGGGAGATTGCTGCCAGTTGGTAGTTTGTCTCGGGTTTTGTAATAGAGAGTTGTCTCTGGTCTGGGGTATTAGCCAGGCAGGATCCAGTTGTAGATGTGAGAGGGGAACGGAGAGTTAGAACCGTTGTCGGCAGAAAGGTCGGCGAGAGCGCAAGTCTTGTCTAAAAGATGGTGTGGTTCTTGCAGTTTATGCAGCAGTGTTGTTGTCCAGCGGGCTTATTCACTAGTTTTGGTGTGGTGTGGGTCTCTCCGAGTACTGCAGGTGCAAGGCGGCTGAAAGCCTTGGAGGGGAATTCAGTGGGTAGAAGGAGCAGCCAGTGATGGTTCTCAAGGTCTCGTGAGTACTTGTCCAGCTTCCGGTGTGAGAGCTGTTGACCATGCGGGGCGGCATATTCAGCAGTGCGGTAGACCAGAGCCAAGGGGCATGGGGCGTAGGGGTTGGGCTGGCACCCAATTGAAGATCAAGCAACGTCGGGCAAAGGAGGTATTCCTAGAAGATACCTTGGCGCATACGAACTCGAGGTTGTGCCGGGTAAGTAAGCTGGCGGCAAGCTTCTGGACACTGATTTCCTTTCGCCGAGGCCGTTAATTTATTGTGAATTCCGTGGATGGACAGAAGCGCCCCATATGCCCCCATACATTATTCATTAAAATATGGATAGGATTAAAATGGTTATTAATGTTTATTGAAAGATTAAAGTGGAGTACCCATAGGACCATGGGTACCTGTGCAGGTAATGGGTAGTAGTACATGTGGATTATGGATACCAGGAAGATTCCTATGGATTACCAGGGGATTCCTATGGTACCCTGGATCCTAGAAATAAACCGCCTGCAGATGAGGATTAATTCCCTCCAGTAAGGTTGGCTATCAAGGGCCCCAGATAGTGGCCTACTGGGTTATACCGGACCGGATATAAACTTAAATCCAGGCGGGTTAAGAAAATTCAATATGGAACATGACACGATCCAGGAATATCATGTCCCATTGATGTCAGAGGTTCCATACCATAGAGTAACCTTATCAAGGGGAAGAATAGCCTAGGAGTGACGGACCCGGATTATCATGTCAAGATTCCAACCATAGGATTTAACTTGCCAGAAGGAATAATACCATACTACCCACGATGACATGATCCACCTCGGATCTCATGTTTCTTAAGGATTCCAGGATTTTATTTATATAGTATGGTTAAACAGATAAACCCATTGAGGATCATACCACAGTCGATGTTTATTCCCATACATAGGTGGAGGATTATGGATACTCTTACTTACCTGTGTATGTAATCACAGAGTGTATAGTTGATATAAATTTAGACAGTAATTTGTTGTGGCTTGTGTGTATGGGGCAAGTCAGGTAAAAACCAGTAGCCACAAGTGATTCTTAGTGATATATACGGCAATTAGGATGAGGTATTCAATACAGCTGGGGACGCACCAATGGTACTGGTAGAAAGGACTGTGGTGGTGTGCTTGGAGATGGGCGGCGGCTGCTCGTCCCCGTAAGTGGTGGGTGCTAGGTGTTCGGTGGAATATTACCCTTTAGATGGTCCATCTCGCACTGGTCACTTAGCCGTGGCTGGCGTGTGCGTCGATCTCCGAGGTCAGCCATGCGGAAGTACTATGTTGCGTCGTCAGGAGGTGAAGACAAAGCTGTTGAAACATATCACACGCATACACTCGCACACACACATACTATCTACTAGTACTTACCTACCTACCTACACACACATGTACATACACAAACACACATACACACATACGTACATACACATCATTACCTATATAATACATGCACACATACATCAAATAAACACACATACCCGCATACATGCACACAGATACACATATTTTAGTACTTGTATAAGCCTCCATTTTATTATGATAAAAGCTATTTAATTTGATTTTCTCAATTTTTTTGAGAAAGATTTCTCATTGAAAAGACTTTGTTTATGATAAAAAAGAGGTCAGGCGATCCCCTAGTTGTTGTTTAGCAAGGGTGCACTGTTAGATAGAGTGCACAATAGGGAAGTGGAATTCCCCACAGATGTAAACTTAGAACTGAGTCAACTTGTTTAGCTTTCAAAACATATTGCATGATCCAATCAAGTTATATATGTGAAGTGATGTAAATTAGTGATGTAATTTATGTGAATCCAATTGGTCGCTAGGGCAAGGTTATGTATGATGATGGCTATGGTAATATCGATTTAAGACTTGCGGAACTTGTGATTCAATATTTAAGAATGGAGATTTTGAGTAAAGTCTCGGGGCCAGCAACCACCAGTAACAAGTTAGCTAGAATCAGCTAGTTTAAAGGTCCAGGCCCGATCGATAATAGCCTCGTCCCAGAAGCTCCATTTTGGTATCCAGAAGAAGCTACGATTTTTATCATGTATCCAGTGAAATCTTAGAGCCAAAAGCTGGGTTGGTTTGGAAGTTATGAGGCGAAAATGTGCCACCATTGTTGTCGACCAATATTAATGTTACACAGTACTCTATGGGGCTTACCATAAAATCATGTTTTAGCTCTGCATCAAAACGGATTGAATATCGGCGCGAACCGTACAGATGGGGTTTTGGAGTGAAGGCTATCTATCAAGATGAAAATATATCCTAAATCGGGACATCCCCCTTTAATCTTACAATAATGGTAGATTTATGCTTCACATAGGGCAAGGATTTATTATATTTTCAATTCCACGTGAGAAAGGTGCTATAAATTCTGCTACGGTCGTCTTTGAAGCCAAAAGTGCTGCGGAATCAAAATAGTATTCAATTTGTGACAGATAGAAATCGTGGTGATTATTTGGACTGATATACTGTAAAATTATTAGTGTAGTTAGGGACTTATTTAACCTGTCGTCTTGAATGCTGACAATTTTTTTCTTCAAGGACTACTGAGAAGATTGCACTTGGAATTTTACCTGAGGCTTATAAGTGTGAACTTTGCATACGTCATTTTGGAATCTCGCTTGAGACATATCATCTTGAACTGCAACGCTTTAGTTGGAGGACATAAATGAACTATGCTAAGAGTAAATAAGTGTAAATTTGAATTGTAAAGAAATTGAGCTTTGGACATACCAAATTCTGATCCAATTGATAAAGATCATTAAATGCTGTTTTAGTATATTAACAATTTAGATCACTTGTGACACGGCTCATTTATTTGTGTTTGAAAAGTGATTTCTTGACCTTTGATGTCCACGGGGACAACATAACAGTACTACACAACTACATACACAACATACATTGGATACATACATACAGCATTGATACAACATATACACGAACCTGGCCCATACATAGACTATATACATATCATATGAGATATGGTTACATTGTATAGTTGCAATGGTACTTTGTACTGAATTAAAGTGGTGCTACAACTAAAGAGTATATAGTTATTATAGTCATAACAGGGTCATGCATGTGAGCTCAGCGAAAGATAGCCCTGTCAGGATTATCTTAAAGGATTTCATATGTATTCGACTTAGTCTAGGTACTATGACCTGGAAAACCATAAAGGTTGTTAGTGGTCCATGAGATAGATTGTTAGGGTAGACCATTCTGTTATATTAGCATTATACTTGTTGGCAGGGGACCACGTAAGGATGACAGTTGGGTAGCACATATGAATATGTTAGAGCTATCTTAGTGTTAATCTAGTGATGTTATAGGGACCCAACAGCCCGTGGACATACTATGGTCAGTAGTTGTGGTGCCATGGGTGGCGGTGGCGGTTGTGGTTTCGGCTCGCCAGCGTGGGGGTGTGCAGGGTCGTGGTGCTAGATGGGTCATCCGCTATATTTTGATTTTTTGGGTTCACTTGTCCTGGTCATCCGGCTGTGGTGGGCTGGTTCGAACCGCCGCACTACCACCATTGCATTGGACACATGCTGTGGCCTAGGTTGTAGTCCAGTTGGTTAATACATTGCTTGGATGTATCACGTTGACAGGGTCGCGGTGGGTATGGTCGACTGGATCAGATGTACAGGACTTGATAGTGGGTAGGGACTAAGGAAAATTGAACAAAACTTATAAAGCAGCCATCCCAGGATCTTCATTTGGTGTCCATTTCTCTGGCAAGGTCGGTCCGACTACCCGAAATTACCCCGGCCCCTACAGACAGCATCACAGAGTGTTGAGCATTGTGAAACGCGCTGTTCTCCATCGGCCATCCAAACTATCAGACACGTAGTGGGAAAAAGGGGGGGCAACCCCACAACAGCATACAACACGAACCTCATTTGAATGAAAAAAGGCCGTAATAAAAAGAAGTTGCAGGAAAATAGCACTGCTCATGTATTGGGTGAGTGATCCTGCAAGGCAGGATGATTTATAGTTTAAAACTTTACCTTACAAACCAAAAAAAAAAGTTTCCGTGTTTTATGTATAAAGATTTGTTTAACCAAAACAAGAGCAATATTGTAATCTGAACAAGACCTTTTCAATGCAAAGATGACAAAAAGGCATAGGTACATTAGGCTCTTCACCATGAATTTTTAGTTTCCTGTGCCGCCCGCCCGTAAATGCCAGATCCAAAATAATCATTATGTTTCATGAATATTATTTGTGTTTTCCTTAAGGAGTCAAGATTTTTTCCAAGTATATGCGATTTTTCTTACACAAATACCTTACTATAAGCCAAAGTTCATTCAGGAAATTTGCTTTTAAAAATGCTTTTTCCGACGCACTTTACACCCCGACATTTAGTAAAAAGTAGGAGTTTGGAGAGTCGGGCGTGGTTTAAACCACAAAGACTGAAACAGACATGGGGTGGTATTTTCAAGTAGTGCAAGTCAATTAGGAGCCATTGTGTAATTAAAAGTGCCAGGAGGAGATTTTTTAGGATACGAATTTCTCTCAAATTTCACTGGGTCGGATTGTGACCACCTTCCGGAACGTTTCGAAGGTTTATTAGACAACAGGTGCAAAAGAAAACCGCCACAAACCTTGTTTGAACTTGCCTGTTAACCTAATCGTCCCTATAGGATAGAAACCATGCTTTGACTTTCGTCGTGCACGACAGAAATATCTAAAATCATCATCTTAGTACCTAAAGACGGCGTATCGCTTATCACTTCAGGAGTGAGTTATACTTGGTGTAAGCATTCCAAATATGTAAAAAAACGGGGTGCGAGAAAAATTGGGAGCGGCTTCTTCAATCTGGAAATCTCCTCATTGTCTCTTTAAGGTAGTATATAATGATGATCAGTTTCAAAATGTATTATTTTCAAAGAGCCGGGAGCATTGTTGAGAGTTCGGGAAAAATAGGAGAGATGGGGTGGAGGGAGGGGATGGGGAAGTTAGGGGAGCAGCATTTTTTGTGTTTCAGTTTTTTAATTTTTTGTTTTTTTCAAAATTGCTGCTAAGTTTGTGTTTCAAGAGTTAATGAGCATTTCCTGAACCCAAAATGGCTATTTTGGTAGTCAAAACTAATTTTTTTCAATAATAACAATTTTTTACACAAAGTGGACACTTGGATGGTTACCAGATGGTTATGGATGGTTCTCTGTGGTTTTTGGATCATTTGTGATTCCATGGTGTGAACATTGCGGGAACCCAAAGTAGCTATTTTGGTTTAAAATGTCAAATAAAATTTTTAAAAGAAAAGTGGACACTTATGGATGGTCTCCCTGATTGATGGTTTTCAGGCGCGTTCCCGGGGTTTTTAGTTCCTTTGTATTTCAATGGCTATTCAAGTATTGCCGAGGAACCCCACAATGGCTGTGGTCCAATGATCAAAATTATTTTGAAATAAAAGTAAACACTTTGTGTTGGTTCCCAGATTTTTTTCCGTATGGTTCCAGTGTTTTTCTCTCCTTTGTGTATAAGTGGTTGTTGACAAATTGTGGGTGGAACACAAATTGGCTATTTTGGTTCAAGATGGTCAAATAGTGGATTTTTCAAAGTGATACTTTTTGGATGGTTCATGGATCGTTTCTGGATGTTTGTTTGTCCCCATGTTTTCGGGTCTTTTTGTTTCAATGGTTGATTGAGAGCCGGAACCACATTCAGTTGTTTTGGTTCAAAATAGTCAAAATATGATTTTTAATAAAGGGGACACTTTGGATGGTCTCAGATGTTATGGATGGTTCCTGGTGTTTTTTTGCTCCTTTGTGTATCATGGTTGTTGAGCAATTGCCTGAAACTCAAATTAGCCTTTCGTCCCAATGGTCAAAATTATTATTTCTTAAATTAAAATTACAAACACTTTGGATGGTTTCCTTAATGGGTTCAAGGTGTTTTAAGCTCCTTTGTGTGTCAATGGTTGATGATCATTTTAGGTCAAATGGTCAAATATTATTTTTTTTAAAGAACTTTTTGTCACGTTGGAAGTCCCAGCCAGAATTTTTCTGGATGTTTCTTCTCTCTGGTGTTGTTGGCTCCTTTTTGTACGGGTGTATAATACACAAAAACTAAAATTAGCAAACGAATTTGCCCATTTCCATCCAAAATGGTCACATAATGATGTTCAACAGTGGACACTTTGGTCTGTGTTTTTTGGACGGTTTCTGGTGGTTCCCCGGGGTTTTTGGCTTTTTGTTTTCATGGGTTGATGAGCACTGTCAGTAGGGACTTTCTGCTACACATGATGGGTGCCCATTTTACACAATTTTTTTAACTGAGACCTTTAGTTTTCCCAGAAAGGATTTTATTTCTCTCCTGGCCTGTATGGTAAGTTTGTTTCTTGCTATTCATTAATTTGACATCTAAAATGGTAAAGGTCGATAACTGAAACAAAAAATACAGATTACAGAAATGTGTGGGCGGATTATACAAAAATTTCTACCTAGGTAATCCGGCGGATTCTACGGCCGGTTCGAAACCATAGTTACTTTGGTCTGTCGTGTAGTTTTCCAATATTTTTTTTATTTATTTTACAAAGTTGGTTAAAGAGTGACCATTTGAATAAAAACTTACCGTGAAGCAGAGCAATGATTGAGTATGTCGATTTCAATTGTGATGACCCTTTCCAGTAAATATGGCAACTTGTAAATGAAGAAACTTCAGTAGACCAGGACGAAAATTGCATTCAGAAGCATCTGCTATACTGACACATGGAGTTAATAATTTACAACCCTTTACACATTTCAATTACACAATTACTTTTAAACAAAAAAACATTTTTAAATGTTATATGCTTTTTAAACAGGAACGAGATTGATTGAGTGGTAGCCTACTTGCTAGGTAGGTAGTTTCTGTAACGTGTTGTTAAAAATCTATGTGAATATGCATTGGAGTGGAAATTTGTATCGCCGTGTTTTGAACTTGAAAAAATAATGAATAATGAATAATAAAAGTGACCGCCCCCATTTTTTAAAACCTGCAACAGGAAACTAAAAAAAATCCATTGTGAAAGTGGGCCTTATTATTATTATTCTTTCACTGCTACACCGTCGTCAATCTAACCAGTTGCAATACACGCTAAGCAACAGCTTACGCTCCATGTTTAACCTAATCGCGCACTGCGTGCGAGAAACTGTATTTCCTGTGCAAATCCACGGAACATCAGACATCCATTTTTTTGTGCTAAGGACAGTTACACTAACTATTCATTAAATCTTTGATTTATTTGTAGTAGTAGCATGTGTGCGCATACTGTGACCATACCTCATAGGTCCAAAAAAAAATCCACGTTTGCTTGCAAAATTGGCCGAAAACCTGAATTTTGCTATTTTTTTTAGATTTTCGCAGTTTTGGCATGAATGTCATGTTTGACGTCAGATTGACGTCAACAAGTTATACTTTTAATGTTTTTTGGTATCAAGACTCGGGAGGGTCCATAGCTATCCATTGGTACCCACACATATTATATTTCATCAATCCGTTTCCGAGATACTAGCCGCCCTTCCCCGCGATGAGATGGGCCAAAAGCCCGGCTCTTTTTAAGGGTTAATATGGGAACAGTACATGGAACAGGGGGTAACAGGGTCACTTGTCGAGGGGAAATTTCCGGTTTGAGGCAGATTTTCCCGGTTTGAGGGTTTCGAAGCCATATTTGCCTTTCTGGTTGTAGGTGAAAATTTTCACATTGATCAGCAAAAGGCTGATTTAGCATGTTTTTTGAAGTTTTTTTCCGGTCAAGCTCCTCTGGTGGCAACCCCCGTCCCCGCCTGTTACGGTAATCAATAGATAATATCGAGACTTTGCCGTACTAAATAAAGCCATCTGTGTAATCCTATTACTTTTAGATTAGATCCAATTAGGAACTACCTTTTTAAAGCATGATTTTCAAAACCAGTACATTGGAGCAATTTTATTTCGGTCCAACTTTTTTTATTGACACTTTTTCATTCAAATGAGTTTCGTGTTGGTATGAAGTGATGTAATTGATAAATTTCTCACACGATGGGCAGAAGAGTATCCTCTGTAAATTTGTATTTGGGATTTTGTTTAAATCATTGATTAATTAAGGATAATTTGGGGGGACTTAGGACTTGTGATACATGTAATCAAATTTAAAAACTAAAAAATTAAAAAAAGTATTAAAATATTGGTTTGGGGTGCAAGCAGGAACTGTTTTTTACTCTGATACTTGAAATCACTACTAAACATTTGATTTCACTAAAGGGAAATTATGTGAGCTACTTGGATTTTGTGTTAGCAATAACGACATTTGACTTTTGATAATTGGTATGTGCTAATAAAACATATATTGACATCTGTCATTTGAACTGCCTTTTAAGACGATTGGCTGAAAATAGTTG
>JAMKCH010064555.1:0-12182 GCA_023653785.1 Ophioderma brevispina
GCATCCAATATTTTATAGCTACTCTTTTCACAAAACTCTTGACAGTATCTCAAGTTCCTCCCCAATTCTAGGCTAGTTCTCATCCTCAATAACTTTGATCTACAAAAAGGCAGCACAAATTACCACAGAACTTCGACATGATAGCTCTCTCTAGTGTGTTGGGTAAAACATTTCATCAAATATTGGCAACTAGAGCAACAAATTATCTGACTAAAAATAAACATCGATTCTACGGTCTAGAAACCCTTTATTCGGGGTATTAATGGTGTTGTTGAACATAATCAAGTTCTCAATGAACTCATTACTCACGCAAAAAAGAATAAACGAACGATTCATACAACCTTCTTTGACCTTGAAGATGCTTTGGCTCAGTAGTTCACCATAAGCTTATTACTTATTCCCTTAACAGATTCCGCTTTCCGTTAGTTTTCAGATCATACATTGAAAATATCTATTGAAATCTTGAGGGCAGAGTTAAAACTCCTGACTGGGAGTCTATCAATTTCAGCTTTCGTCGTGGTGTTTTTCAAGAGGATCCTTTGTCTCCAATTATTTTTTTGTTTGTTTTTAATCCAATCCTAGAGAAACTTCAGGAGTATGAATCTTTCGGTTATTCAATTAAGGATACTAAATATATCTCTACCCCATTCGCTGATGACTTTAATCTTATCACTACAAATAAACGGACTCATGAACGTATTATCAATGAGATTTCTACCTGGACTAAATCTATGAATCTCAAACTCAAGCCAGTGAAATGCAAGTCTTTGTCAATCGTTTGGGGTAAGCCCACAGCTTTCTCATTTGATCTTGCTGGGAATTCTGTTGACTCCATTGAAAAAGATCCTCATAAATTTTTGGGCTCGTTTCTACCTTTTTCAGGAAAACGGGGGGAGAATTTTGATTATGTCAAAGAACACTTGGAGATCAGGCTTGTTAGAATTAATGAGCTGAAGGTTAGAGATGAGTACAAGCTTAAATATACAGGAATTATGTTCTCCCTTCCAGCCGGTTTATCCTTACTGTTCATGACATTAGGAAGACCAACCTCCTGGCTCTTGATGCTATTGCTCATAGATATTTAAAATCATGGTCAGGGCTTGCAAGATCCGCTGCCCCGGAAGTCCTTCATATCACCCATCTTATTGATTGCAAATCAATCTACCAACTCTATTTGGAGTCACATACATTGGCGCATTTTCCTCCAGGACCAAGGGCGATTGTAAAGTCAATGTTGCCTTCGACTCAAAAATTAAACGTGAGTTATGCTGGTCTCGCAAGTTTTCAATCTCTTGCTATGCTGAAAGTGTGGTTGATGATTGTAACAGCAAGATGGAGAGTGTGACTTATAAACAAAACAAGTCCAAAATTACTAAATCTATTGAAGAGGAAGTTAGTGCCACATTGACTAACCATCTTAAGAGCCTTGCAATACAGGGTGATATGGTTCGTATTTCATCGTTTGAATCCACTTATCATCTTTGGAAATCCTTCATCTTTGACATGCCAAAAGGTGTTATGAAGTTCTTGATAAATGCATTTCTGGATATCCTTCCTACCAAAGCTAACTTAAGTCGTTGGGGCAAAAGGATCAATACAAAATGTAACTTATGTGGCAAGAAAGAAACTTTGCACCATATCCTTAATAACTGTAAGTTTATGCTAGATCAAGGCCGCTATACCTGGCGCCATAATTCCCTGCTTCGCATATTTTTGGACAGTATCAATTCTGTTTGCTCTGGAAAGCTGGGAAATTATTGTGATCTTCCCGGTACTTGCAAAATAGTAGGTACAAAAATCTCAACTTGACATTCTCCCTACACAGCAGAGGCCTGATCTTGTTCTTGTCAATCGATCCACCAGTTCCATTCATTCTCATGGACTTACCCATCCCTTTTGCGCAGAATATTGTAAAAAGCTCATGACGAAAAAAATTGAGAGATATTAGTAGTCTCATGAATGATCTTGTGATCGGGGCTATGTTCCCCATATTGCTTGGGGTGAGGTTGGCAGTCGGGGTCTGATACGCGGATAACAAAGACAAGTGCAAGTTTCTTTTCAGTGTGATTCCAAAAGGAAAAGTCCATCAACGACAATTAAAAATGTTTTAAAATTTCAAAAAGAATGAGAAATTCACTTAGGTGTAAATTTTCAATATGCGAAAATGTGATTCTGATTGTCTCTCAGGGATGATCTTTAAAAACAATCTCATGTTATCCATGGTATCTTGTGTAACATTCTAGTGGCTTTTAATTGGATAATATCTTTACACATCCCTATCTAATTTTCTTTGTATTCTTAAATGTCCGAATATTGTTGTGTCTTGGTTCTACAGTCCTGCCGGACGTAACGTTTGCAGAAGTTGTTTTCCAAGATCTTGTTCTCTTGTCTGGACATTTTAGTTCTTTTATGTGCTTCTTATTGTAATGATGAGGAAGTGAAATAATAAAAATAAATATATATTGCGAGAAATGGGTTTTGATTCATATATTGGAGTTTGTCATACCGAAATTGAGTTATATAAATGAGAGAAATAATATAACAGCGGAAGTAGCAGAGTTCACAAAGGAATGGTTATTAGCAGCTTTCGACAGAGTCTCATCAAGTAGTTGCCGTTTAAATGATTTGGAGATTCACCATAATTGGCAACATCAATGGAAAGTTTTGGTGACCATGTTGAATCTCTACAGTTGCTATGTAATTAACCAACTAAATGTCACACACTGCTAAATACTACATTCTGGAGCCTATGAGACATACAAATAACTTGTTACCAGGCCTTAAAAGAATGAGCGTGTAAGTGGTTTACAATATTGCCCAGGATGAACTTGAAACCATTGTGGGCTATAGCGCTTAACTTAAAGGTCGGAATCGAAGGCAATATATACTTTTTCTAATCCTATAAGGAGACGAACATGTTTTAAAGTGTTTTTACCTTTAGACAAAAAAACATAATTTTTTCCCGTAGTAAATTTTACCCTTGGGGAAGGGGGCAGCAGCAGTCCGAAAAATTTGCACCCCATCTTTTCTGACAGTGGGGGTTCCTTTTGAATGAAAACAGCAAGAAAATCACTTTCAGCACAAAAATATACGGGAACTGTTTCATTGACATACGAACCAACACAAATTGCGAGGAAGATACCTACCGTCTTTGATGCTGTTTTTCTTGGTAGGTTCTACACTATCCACATGTATACTTGTATAGATTTTTTTGTTTTGGCGAATTCAAGCATCTTCTCGGAATGGTTCCAATGCATCAATGTTGTCATGAACCCATTTTCGGAGCTAATAAAAAAAGATGTCAAATAATTGACATGAGCGAATAACGAAGGCAGTAAGGGCGCAGGTTGAAAACATGGACGATCCGAAAATTGCTTGCATTGCATTGAAAGTTGCAATTGCTTCCTTTTTCTTGCAAATATAATTTTTGTACCCGTTTGAAAACTGAACATTTGTCCAAAGGGGAGTGGCCTTGTTCCAAAGAGTATAATTGTTAGTCTAATGATAGGAGCATACACTTGCACAAATACAGGCCCTGTGAAAGGGTTTTCATAGTATAGTATGACATTTATAGGCTTTTGCCTTTGAGATGGTAAACATTTTGGAAAATGGTGGCTTATGGAAATTGCTACTACTTTTAATTTTGTCTTCACGTATTTTTTTTATTATTTATTTATTTGTTTATTTATTACAATTTAGAGGACCGAGACCTCAGAGGTATACTCAACAGTGGTTAACCACTCTACTAGGGGTATCCCTCGAAACTGACCAGGACAGCTTGGGACAATCAGGGGTTACCACCCTACTCTTCTCGAAACTGACTGTGATATGTGATATACATGTACAGGTATGACCCTCTGTACATGGGACCGATGGCTTATCGTCCCCTCCGAAGGACGTGATATTCTCGTGGTTCATTTGCCCAAGTCCAAATGAACCACGGGGAGAGCGAAACTCCAATTTTAATTAATACCTCTTATACAAATTAAATCCAGAATTTAGTACCCGATTAAATCCCAGCTAGTGGCCCTACCGGGGTTTGAACCGGGGACCTCCTGCACCAAAGGCGAATATCCTAACCAGAGGGCAGGCATCTAATCATGGCCCAGGATCTAATAGTCTATTCTAGCTATGATATAAATGGGTATAATTACATTATACCCTTTGCACCTACCCTGCATCATGTACTTTATTCCGTTATGGTCTTGGCCTGCCATATAATGTTTCCAAAAGGGTTTTTAGAAGTTATATTCTCCTTAAAGAGCAGGATTTTCTCTTTAATATGCTATTTATCCCATTCAAATCGACTATCAGGTTCCAAAGTTATCGGCAATTTTAGTTTGGCAATTTTCGCAAATGTCAGTCTCAAAACAATAAAAACAAAGGAAATGTAATGTTTTTCACCCGGCTATTTTTAACAATTTCCCCTTCAAAATTGCATAACTTCCCAAAGGAACATGTGTAAAACCTGCAATCACCATCAATATTTTCTAAAATTCACGCACTTTTGGATACGACATTCAAACTCGCATTGATACGTAAAATAATTTGCATAATATGCAAATCAGGTGTTTCTAGACTTAAAAAGAGATTTCTCGAAATACCCTTTTTCATAACTTTCCCGACGTTTTTCTCGGTAACGAAATATGATAGAAACTTAGATTTTTCGGTGATATGTGCGCAACATCATTCTACAGTTCGTAAAATAGCCCTTTTTCCAACTTGTTGATCATTAATGAAATAACCTTTATTTTTATTTTCAATTTGCGGCAATTTTGGTCGAAAATGGGCAAAATTGAAATTTGGCGGAAATTAACTGTATTTAAACTGTTACGACCTGTGACATACTTTATACTACAATTCCAGCTAGAAAGATCTGTTGAATAAGCCTGTTTAATATATGAAAAACATTGGGAATTAAGGTATCAAAATTCAAGATAAATCGACAATTATTATGCAAATGAGGTGACCTTTACCTTGAACTTTATATATTTTTTAAATGTTGTCCAACATGTTACCATATTCCAACATAAACCAAGATATTGTCCTAAAATGTAGATTTTGATTTTTATGGCAGACCCCCAAATGATATGATACAGAATACGTGCCGTGCAAAAGATTTATTAGAATAATATTCAACCACTAAATTACAATTATATGAGGTAATTTAACGCAAGAAAAGCTGTACAAAAATACACGTGCAAACTGAGCTGATTAAAAGATAAAGTCTGAAAATAATAAGATTTTATTTCTAGTCCTTTAGAAACAACGCTAACGTGTAATTTATTTGCATTTAACAACGTGATATAAGGCTGTCTGCTAAGAACCGACAAACTTGTTATTTTTCACACTGTAATGCATAATTAACATTTATTCTCAATTATTTTGAACATTGTGTTTCAGGTATGAAATCAGTGCTTTAGTATTTTTTAGGGCTACCCTGTCTTAAGAAAGATTATATAAACAAATTAAGAAAAAATGGTACACTGCCTGGTGGTTTGTTGTCCACAAAGTTCCTACTAGTCTAGATAAACCACAAACACCTGTTGTGGTCAGGTGCAGTGGTTGTGCTACTCAGAGCGACAGCCTTGATCAAATTGCTTTGTGGTTTTAATCTTCCCTGTACAAAAATCCTATAAAATTTTTGCAAATGCAGAAAAAGTCTGACAGACTATACAAGGCGCTCTGCCTGAGTTGAACTTATTGAACTCGCTAGTGGAAGTATGGAACATAGGCCAGGTGAAATTGGAGACCTCAAATTAGATGTTTAATAGAGTGAATTCTTGCCATTGTTTTAGTTTTAGGGAGGGGGATATGCTCCACTCATTTATATACATGTATGATGAAATTATATCAGGCGTGTGAACCAATGAATGTAGAGCGCCTTGAACAAGGCTATAAGGTGTACTGAATAAATCTACAAGGGAGTCGGTTTGATACAAAATCATTCTACAAGGTGGGTAAAAAAAAAATTGATTCTGATTGTGTCCGCCATTTGGAATTTTTAAATAACATATATCTAACATCGTCTTGGTATCATCGTCGAAAAGCTTATTTCATTATCTTTAATTTGCTGCAAAAATAATACCAATCGGTGTAGTAGTCTTTTGAATCAAGTAGTCAGCGTTTACCCATATCCACAGATTCCCATTTGAATGCACGGCAGCCAACTAAGTAAATGATTCCCCAAAATGATGATAAGGGTATGTCTATGTTTATGTCAAATAAAGTGGTATCTTAATGATGTAAAAGCCAGTGATAATGGTAAGTTTTATTTGAAAAAACATTCTTAAAGATGTGACATATTTTGGTCTACAAATATAGACAATACTTTAAACTTCAAAATGTTCACTGTAAAAAAAATACTGTAAATTTACAGTAAAATCCTGGCAGCAATTCTGCCAACAAATTACCGTAAAATTTACAGTAAAATTACTGTAAATTTTTACTGTAAAAATTAATGTAATCAAAACGCTTAAAAACTATATATTTGGTGAGTTATTACAGAGATTGTGAATGTGTGGAGAATAAAAAACACTGACGAACACCCTAACTTAGTAGGCCTATCCACAATTTTTTACATTGCATATACTGTAAAATTTACAGTTTGTTGTAAAATGTATTACATCATACTGTAAAATATACAGTAAATTTGAATGAAAACCTGTAAAAGCTATATTTTTACGGGGTTTTGTTGGCAGAATTGCTGCCAGGATTTTCCTGTAAAATTTACAGTATTTTTCCCTGTATATTTTAGTATACGTAATGGTATAATTGAAAAATTCATAATAGTGTATAATGATGTTGTTACTCATTACATTTCGAATAAAGTCTTCACTTTTAGATTTGTCATAATAGGCCTGGAAAATTGGACATAAAATTTACAGTATTTTCCTGTATTTCCAAATTACAGCCAAATACTGTAATTTTTAAAGCTTTTTTACAGTATTTTCCTGTAAATTGCACTGTATTTTTTTACAGTGTTGTCACCAATGTCTGTTCCTTCATATTGTATGATTCATTCAACTCCTCCAGAAACTGATACATGTATCAAGTTACTTTATTTTTCAAATGATCGTTGTGAGTGATGAGGACGGAGAAACGTTAAGAGGGTATCGATGGTAAATTGTGACTGAATTTGGCGGGGAAATAGCTTCAAATTTAATTCTGCATTAAACAAAATCGCCCGATTCTCTTCTGGACACTTCTTTCCTTCGCTGAACGCCGTTCATTTTTATGTAAATCCGTGGACATCAAGATTCAATTGAGTTTGTAAAAAATATCGAGCCACGGGTATTCAAAGATCGATACATAAGAATACTTTTAGGAAAGGAGCAAACACACAGCCGTATCTAGGTTTCAAAGCAAAACTGAAATCGGTTTTCGGCTTGGTTTTAATTTTGCATTGACAACTTGCACGAAATGGGAAAGGGCAAAACAACATTCAACCAAATTTTCCTTTTTTCAAAACTTTTTAGAAATAAAAAAAAAATAGGTGATAAAAAATGCAAAAAGGGATTTAAATCAGTTGTCCTGTACTTAAAATCATGACTATTTAAATCAAGTAAATCTCTCCATGATTTTGATACATTTGACATACACAATTGTACTTATGTTAAAAATCCATTTAGCAAAATGAGTGGTATTCGGGAACTTTTGTGATAAGTAATAAGTGGAAACTGTATCAACAGTTGAGGCCCCTGGAATTTGCAAGTTTGCTTTTAAATGTGCAAAACTGCAAGGTAAAACAAGGCAAAAGAATTAAATACATAACCAATTTCTCAATCCACCCAACTTGTTTTCAACATTTGTGGCAGTCAGTGATTTTGGTTAACGTTCATATGGAAGTCCCAAAGATGCAAATGAGGTATTACAATTGATTCCGTCAGCGTTGTTATTGTGTGCAGTAGTACTTAACGGAATAAATGGCAATACATAATTTGCATTCCTTGGGACTTCTATATGCAGTTTCTACCGTGTTTCAGTAAGGGTCCTTTTCATTATTCTGAATATTTTCTATGGTTATTTGTGTCCCTCTTAAGGTGGCTGTGAAGTCAGGAATTCCAACGGAAACGGGTTTTTGCCGTATCTTCTTAATTGTTGTTCCAAATAAATTGTACACGTATACATATTTGAGAAGGAAAGGAAAGACTCACGGAACAAGATGATAATACTTTTTCCCCAAAAATAAGTATTTTTGAGAAAATCATAAAAAAAATGAGGAGATTGTCAATCATTTTTTTGGGTCCCTATAAAAAAATATAGAAATTTATAAAATGGCCTTGTCGTTATTGTATAAGATCATAGTTATAGGGTCGGTATTTCCCCTTTTTTCCAACAAATTTCCGCATCTATTTATCAAAATTATTGCCAAAAAAAAAGCCAAAAAAAAACCGCCGTGTTGTCCATGGGAGCAAAGCCAAGATTGTTCAAAGGTTGACATAAATCACGATTTTTAAACAAAAATGAAAACCTAAACAAAACCGACCCTAGATTTTGTATGCTCTATACGATGCATTTTCATTTCTTACCTGTTGCTGATATGGATTTACGAGTAACTGGGAACCGAAAATCACGAGTTATCGCCGAAAGTGAACCCAGAGCAAAAATCGCCCATTTTTGTCCAACCAGTGTCCATTTCGCTAACAAAAATATTAGCTACTCCAAACCACAAGCGTGCATCTCTTATCTTCCACCTGCTCTGCCACCCAGGTTAAAATTGCTTCATCTGGATACTTATGATCAAAAATTCAAAATTTATGCGGCTCAAATAGTGAACTTAAATCCCATTCTGTTTGCAAAAACAACTCACGTGGGCAACCATTTTTACAATTGCCATACAAGTACCATGGGTGTGCGTCATATCGAATCGATGCATCAAGGCGTTTCTGATGCGCTCATTACATCGCGCTCGCCGAATAGCACAGGGCGCGTATTGCGCATCGCGAAATTACCCGCCTTTTGCAGTCGCCCATGGATTGTTCTGGTCCAAAAGGCGTAACATAGTAAAAGGTGTAAAACTGGAACAAATATGAGGACAAAACTAAATATTATAGTTCTGGTCACATATTATGGCAAGAAAAAAGAAAACATGTTAATGCCTTAAACATGAAAAAAAACTAAAAACTGGCCAGTGACTAAGGTCCTGATTCACAGCCACCTTAACTTTACTGATACTCCTGCCTTTCCGTTCAGCGGCGCATCGAGAATTATCGCCTTTGTAAGGGAAGCTTTTTGCTACTGTCGGAATCAGTCTTTAAGCCGCATTCGTGTTCAGTGGCTTATGAGCTGCAATTAATACAACCAGCAGTTATAACAATAATAATAAACAGTATTTAAAAAATCTTAAAATTAAATAATAAAATGTAAATTGAAATTTGCAAGAGGGCTCAATGTTAAAAGGAGGGGCTCGAAGTTTTACAAAACCCTGGAATTAATATACTAAGAGAGGGAATACTTAATGGAAAAATTACATATAAAATAATGGACATGAACATTTCATGTTAGTAATCGCAGCGATATTGTATAAATATAAAAATTCGAATCGCGGGAATTTTGTAACAAAGTTGTAATTTTCTGTACGACGGAGGACGCGGATTATAGCAGTTGTGCTAAAAACTTTTTGAAATTGAGGGCGGCATTTTCTCCGAGTCATCCTTAAGACTGTTGCAATTATTGCCAAATTGTTGCTTACAACCCACTTCCTTTTACGATATTAAACATGTTTAGATAAACATGTTTAGATTTTAAACATATTTAGATATACACTCTAAAAACACCTGGTCACATTATCGTGTAAAATATGACTTCACTAGATTCTAATCAAATTTAACTAGAAATTAGATTCTTGTCAAATTGAAGAAATTAATGTATATTAACAAAAACAAAATTACATTATGACTTTATTCCGGTGTTAACAAAAACAAAATTACATTATGACTTTATTCCGGTGAAATACATCAAATTATTTAATTGTGGTATCAGTCAACTAATTTTATTGATATATGACAAAGATATTTGACTAGAAAATCTAGTTAAAATTTTCGACTAGAATTACCTAGTGAAGTCATATTTTATTCGATTATGGAGTCAATTTGACTATATCATTTTAAGAGTGTATGGTACTTATACATGGTGACCCAATAAAAACTTTACCCAAAATACGGGGTCAAATATGCACCGACTTAAAATAAAATTACCCTATTTGAGATAAAATGACTTTTTTCGTAGTCACTTTAACCCTAAAATTAGTTGTTTGAGCTTAAATGGGGTCATTTTATTTTCAAGTCGGTGCATATTTCACCCCGTATTTTTAAGTGTGTAAAAAGTGTGAATATCCTGACATGCACCGATATAAAGCTTTCTATAAAAAATGCCCCGTTTGAAAGGGTTAAGCTGATATTTATTTCTTTGATATATAAGGTGAAATCTATTGAGTGTCTAGACTCATCTATTTGACACTTCAACATATGCCAGAAAATATGGATGCCTTGAATTCTTTTGTTGCATCTTTAAACTAACTTAGGCAGTATAAGTTAACGGGGTGGAAAGTTCCACGATCCAGGAAAAGTATGCATGTTCTATATGAGCGATGGTGCAACAAATGCATAATGATGCTATAACACTAAACTCAAACATTACGGTTAATTTATTTTACCCGATGATACTAAGTTCATTTTCATTTTATTCACATCTCATCTTCCTATAGGCCTACAATACTGAAAATATAATACAATAATAATATAATTGAAATATAATAGTTTAAAGAGCAAAAGTTGACGTAATGCAACTGCAAAAATGAAAGCAATATGCTACCAATAATAAGTATAAGCATGATTGATTATTAACCAAAACAAGGCCTACCAAATCTTGCACATTGGTCCAACAGTAACTCGCCGATTGGCCTAACAGTAACTCGCCCATTGGTCCAACAGTAACTCGCCCATTGGTTCAACAGTAACCCGCCCATTGGCCTAACAGTAACTCGCTCACTGGTCTAACAGTAACTCATCCACTGGTCTAACAGTAACTCACTCACTGGTCTAACAGTAACTCGCCCACTGGTCTAACAGTAACTCGCCCAATGGTCTAACAGCAACTCGCCCATAACTCGCCGCCACATAACTCGCCGATTATCCCCGTAACTCGCCCACTGGTCTAACAGTAACTCGCCCACTGGTCTAACAGTAACTCGCCCAATGGGCTAACAGTAACTCGCCCATAACTCGCCGCCACATAACTCGCCGATTATCCATCCCCTTCCAAATGTTGAAAAAATGAAAGAAATCGATTAAATAATAAGCCAGATATGACCCAATTTGTAAGCACACCACTTTTTATCGCCCTTCCTATGGGATTTACACACATTAACTTGTGTTTTGTGAAGAATGTAACAATATCATATCATGATGCCTTTGTCAAGCTTAATGCTACATTTTCTTGATTATTTCAACTACGGATTAATCAATGAATTTATTTATACCAATGTGCCAACTGATATGACGAATCCAAACACCAATTCACCTGTTGCAGAGCAAGAAAATAAGATCTTCCCATTGTTTAGGATATTGCAAAGAGTTTAGTCCCTTTAACTGGCATAACTTATATCTATACCTGGATTACAGTAGTAGTGTTGAAACCCTCTTCATTTACACTAATTGGGTGAGATTTTGTGTGAACATTAAATTCTTTTTGAAGATCAATGAAGGAGATTATGACTGTTCATAGATCATTTAAACAAAATAGCATGGGTCATCAATACTTTCATAATGCTACGCCCCGTATATCGTACATTGACGTATTCTTGCTTAACTGCGTAAATCCCATTGGAATGGAGGGAAAATGGGTGTGCTTACAAAATTGGTCAAATCTGGCTTATTTTTAATCGTTTTCTTTAATTTTTCAACATTTGGAAGTATATTAGATTTGCTTTATTAAAATAACAACAAATCTATGATTCAGTGACTTTATCAAGGTCAAGGTCATCTGCAACCATTGCACATTTTTTTTTGATTCATGTAGTATATAGCAGAAGAACTATAATCGGTTTCAAATTAAGTCAGAGTTTTTGCATATATTTCCGTGGGTGATATTGATGCGAGGGTTCAATCTGGCCATGGTACAAAATTATTGCACAGAATCGGCTTACTGGAAACTGATGAATCACCGGGAACCGCCACAAA
>JAMKCH010064557.1:0-16268 GCA_023653785.1 Ophioderma brevispina
GTTCCAGAAATAATGTTTGACGTCTTTGTCCAATCATATATCGAAGTACTAAAAGTTTTGGTCACTCATAACGAACTACAATATTTACGTGGCCTAATCCTCCTCAGATTTAGAGGTTCACCCGGCCTCGATTTTCATGACACATTACCCCTTCTTTGATTGTCCCCAAACAAAGGAATCGATAGCGTTTCTCAGACTGTAAGACAATCTATTCAATTGAATCTGGTATGAAGCCTTTACATATTCGATACTAAAAGAGTTCATGTAAATTGGGTTTAAAGCATCTTATTCTGCTTAACAAAGTTGAGCATTTCAGCTGTTAATACGGCTTTTAGTTTTGATCTCAACACATCCCCTCCAGATGTGTTCTTACCATCGACAATATGCGTTTACTGACAGGAATAAAAAATCAGAGTATAATTATTATTATAAAGATGTAAAAGGTATGGGATAAGTATTTGACCATTTGACATTCTTATCTGGAATTTCTGTTTCTTTAACAGGCAAAAATGTTAAGATGGGGGGGGGCAATGTGGCTGCCTTTTTACCTTCTTTAAAACCTATAAATTACGATACTTCTATATTGTATTTAGTTAAAACACTCAAAATGATTATTAAAGTTTAAATTAAAGTACGAGATGTATGTCTTTGAGCATTAATAACTCGTATCTGGTATATTTATTTTGACAACATACTTAAAATTCAAAATGACGGCCGGTATATTATGAATATGACAATTTGTAGGTTTTAAAGATCTTAAAAGGCAGCCAAATTGGCTTCCATCTTGATTGGTAAGCTTGTTAACACACTTGAAATGTCAGATATGAGTTCCTACTGGGTATAGAGTGCAGAATTATGCCTCTATCACAATACTTGATGAGTTATGATCACTTGAATGTTTCAGGGCATATTGGGTTTTAGGGTGGCCATATTTGATGGTAATGTTGTGATCAAATCACGTCAATAACCGGTCCAAAAGATTCCCCGTGCTTTAAAACCTGGATCTAGTGCATAGAATTATGGCCATTTGAATGAATTTGAGCGTGATAGCGGCCATATTGGATTTCTAGAAAATGCCACTGCACGAAATTTTGCACACCCTCCAGAAATTAATAGCTTAGGTCATCATTGACAAAAATCGATCAATAGAAAAAGTCTGTACTTCATTTCCATCCTGTGCCCACAATTCCTCCTGACTAATACCAGCTCGCCAGGATAAGTAATTGATATCAATGTTTGTCAAAATTTGGATGTGACATATTGCAATGTGAACGGACAACTAATGATGTTGAATAAGTGTTTCCAGGTAAATCAGGGGGTCCCCAAAAGGGCCATTCTTCTGGATGTCACACACGTGACCGAACTTTATTTGCCTCCCATGACAAAACAAATTATCTAGCAAAAGTGGAAACGTTATTTTTGGTTAGAATTTGTCCAAACCTAACCAAGAATGTTTCCACTTTCGCTAGATTATTTGTTTTGTCATGGGAGGCAAATAAAGTTTGGTCACGTGTGTGACATCCCAAAAGAATGGCCCAAAAACGATCAGAACACGCACCTTTAAGACCAAAATTCCAGTTGTAGCAAAAAAAGCCAACAAAGACACACGCCCCACACTATATGTTCTTGTCCAATTGTCAAGTGATTGGTTAATGTGGATATTTTCACATATTTTGGGATAATAAAATAAAAAGCCCCCTCTTGTCCTTTAAAGAATGGCAAACACAGGTGAAGGCATTGTTATTGTAACACCCTCATTATTCCGATGCCAGTTCGAGGCTCTCGCCATGCAAGTGGTGAACCGTGCAAACTTGAAAAGAATGGTTGGCAAAGCCAGCCTGTTCATCACGGCAATCCGGTAAGTACGTAATTATGTTTCTAAAATTGAAAAAAAAAATTGGCGTCAGCGTTTGAAAAATTCTCAAGCGGGATAATATCGAAAGGCATGTGGGAAAAAGGGGATGCGGCCCGTATCGATTGCGTGTTAACTTTTCCGTGTTGTGAGCACCGAAGTACCCGACAAAAACGTTCAATTTTCCCGTAGGGTCCTTTTTCTTCTTTTTTTTTGTTTATAGGTTTGGTTCAGGACCCAATTACGATACATATTCAAAAAAAAACATAAGTTACGGACCCTCTGATGCAAAAATCTCCATAGAAAAACCCTTCGTTTTCGGAGAGAGTTGAGATTTAGTTCATTTGCATGCATGAATGACGGAACTAATAATGTTAATCTCTCGTGCAGTACTAATTAGATAATATCTTCGCAGTCTGTGACATAGACTACACACTTTCCGGACCTCCATACCGTTCAGTAAACAATTAAGTTTCAAGCAATGTATTACTATAAAATATATGGTTAAAATGTGGATTTCCACCTAAGAGATAAAAGTCCATCCTCCTTTAAAAAAATGGGATGTAAAACTTATTGTTATGGGCCCTGTATAGAAGGTGCATATCATCATATGATTACTGTAATTCTGATGTATCAATTCCATGTAATTCTATCCTTTTAATAAGTAGTTATTTTATATTAAAAAGCTACTTGATAATTCAGAAAAAATGGGGCATGTAAAAAACTGTGTGAATGATCAGCAATCAAGTTGAAAACTATTTCAATGACCACTGAAGTTAACACTTTTACAAAGAAGCATTTCTGATTTATTCAGGGGGGGCCCATTGTGGATCTAAGGGAAACCACACTAACAGTTCAGCAGACCCAGACCCACTTGTAAACTTAAAGGTGCTGTCCGCGTCGTTTTTTTTTGGGAGGGGCCCATTTAACCAGAAGTTGATAATTGATATCAGATTGAAAAGGGTTAACTGTATTTGACGGAAACGAAACAGAACTCCCATTGGATTACAGCTTTATTCGTCATGCATGCATAACATGCATAACGGAATAAAGCGTGTAATCCAATGGGAGTTCTGTTTCGTTTCGCAAAATACAGCAGCCCGATGAAAAGTTTGTATGTTTATATTGTCTTCCTGAAATTTTTAACTGTCAAATCCCCTTCTTTCCCATGATAGTTTGACAAAAAAATGCTGTTTAAATGGTTAGCCATCAAATTAGTGCAGTTAGTGAATAGGACGCTGCACTGTGCATTATCACATCTAGCATCAAACCGCAAGTGTCCTACGGTAATCAGTGGTCAGCGTATATAAGTGTCAGACTCGCATATAAAAGTACGAGAACATGACAGACAAAAATCAGAACAAGCACTTTCAATGGGCAGCAAAAAGGATGTTCTTGTTTTGATTAATCTACCAAAAAGTTATAAAGTTGCTACTCAGCGTCACTCAAAAACCTTTTAATTGGTGAAAACCCCTGGAAAAGTATGTAAAAGAACACTGAAAAGCCCAACCAGGGCTGAAAATAACGAAAAATAATAAATTTGGCAATCAAAAATCCTGTATCATGCATGGTTTTCCCTGCAAAGTGGCATCTCTGCAAAAATATGGACATAATGAATTTTACAATACCATAATGGCCTATTGGCAGGAAAATTCGAATTCAATTTATATGAAATACCTGTAAAATCATGCAACCACAACCTGTACGCAAGAGGACATCTTTTTGTAAGAGAACGTATGTATAATATCCAATTGTCCGCAGAATAAACATCTACACATGACTCACTGCATGTGCAAGGAATGTGTGAATAATATGAACGGTGCCACTGATTACGAGGTTATTTACGATCGATAGTATTAAATGAAAATTTCAATAAAAAATCAGTACTTTCAGTACTTGAATTTCGACTTTATATCATGTTTGTCCTCTCTGCTAAAAAATGATAGCACTAGCTGAGACTTACTATATTAAGGCGAATCATATTCCCTTGAAATCACCGCGAAAAGTTAAAAAAGATTATGAATCTACTGTTTTCGTCAGAGAAGAGACGTTTTCCCTGTGATATTACTTGCTATAGTTATGACGAATATTTTTGGTTCAAATTGGTGAAAATCACCAGATCATTCTAGTAATTATTGTCTCATTTTCCATCCAAAGTAGTACTTTTAGTCTGTTTTTACGAAATACTTCAGACATTTTATTGTTATGAACATTCATTTCAATGTAAAATGGAACTGACAACTTTGATATTTCCTGATAATAACTGAATACTAACAATTACATTATGACCAACGGGCATGTTTCAACATCCTTGTACAATTTTATATTTATTATACTTCATTCCGTTTCTATGGTCAGGGTGACTGTTAGCCTACATACCCAAAATTAAAGATAATGATCACCAGAACTCAATACTAGCATAATATTAATATGCCGAAAGTTGTGGGCCACAGCCGGCCTCGAACTGACAACAACAGACAATCCAAAAGTAAAATCAATAACGTCTATGGCTTAGACCGCTCTGCGCCACGGAGGAAGCTTACAGCTTAACACGCAAATTGTTGTATAATTTTATGGTAGAGGGTTCAGTAATGATGTTGAACAAAAGAATCTCGTAAAACATCATTTTCTTTGTATAACTATAAAGTCAATTATTTTCAATGTTAGCAGTAAAATGCACATCATGAGGATAAATAGAAACCATTTACTAAATGTTGCCAATATTCACTTTGTAATACAGGCTGTAGGTCTGTGAGACCGTTTTATAAGTTTCACATTTGCCACTAATATTCGTTATAAATGACCGTTTGAAAGCATTTCTAACTCGTCGTTTCCGTTTTCTTAAATCATATCTTGCTCATGAAATGTGTCATATATACTTCTTATGGTTGAAATACATGCTATGCCTTTGTATTACGAGTAGTTAAGTGATTGTTAAAGATACTCCCACCTAGTGGTTTTACTCGTCAAACACGCGTCAAACAAAGGGAAGTTTGTTTCTGTTAATATACTCACGGTGTGTGTCACTTGTATCAGGGATGTTCTAATGCTTTTTTTTGCTGTTTTTTCCTTGTTTTTCGGGTTGTTTTATTTAAAACTTGGTTGACACACTACCGTGTGTCTTAATGATTCTGGATTTATTGTCATACATGCAGATCCACAACTCACAAAAACAGCTGCAGAAGTTCTTTCTTTGAGGACAGTTCTATCTTGCCAAGTCATCTCAGCTGCTATTACAAGACATGAAACTGAAACAAATTTAATGTGTAACGAGACTCGTCAACAATAATATTTATAGCAACAAGTCTGGCCAAGATACATCTACCTACTTTGAAACATGACCACTTCTGAAGTTCCAGCTAATGGCTCTAAGGACAAGTCCAAAAGGCACATGACTTGCCTGATCTTAGCCCGTGGAGGCAGTAAAGGAATCAAACTGAAGAACATCAAACCGCTTGCTGGGCTGCCGTTGATTGCCTGGGTGCTGAGAGCTGCAAGAGATTCAGAGAGTGAGTATCTTCAGGGATTCACATTGGAGAGAGTGTAGCCTAAACCAATCCCATAATGCATTGTGATGCACATTCCATATGTAGAATTAGGATTGTTTATGACTCTTTACTTCTTTTTGATACACCCTACAGGTAAATTGAGACAAGGGACTTATGTGGGGTAACAAAAGGGAAGGCAAAGGTCATTCGGTTCTTTATTGTCTTTATTCTTCGTCCACATAATCGGACTACCTATTTGGGACCGCGTCATATTTTTTTAAAAGTGTCCAATTCAGCTACCCTGGTGACAAAATCTTTGTCTGCCAGGCGACATGTAATGATGTAAAGAATCAAAAAATCAATATTATCCAGAGGTGCAAAGGTCATCTACAAGGCAATTGGTCATGATTATGTTCCATGACCCACACAAGGCAGATGACACATGCGTTTCAGGAAAAACTATATTATTACTTACTTGTCCGTAGAGCCACAATTTGCATTTCATGCCAAATCTACTGGACAGGGCCTTCTCCATGCAAAAAATATTCTGTATGTGTGCCCAGACAAAATTTTTCATTGATCACTGTTGTTATATTGTAAATTCAGTTTTTGACAGTATATGGGTATCAACAGCCATATTGAAATAGCGCGGATATCTGAAGAATGGGGAGCACAGGTACACAGGAGATCGGGGGAGACGGCCCGGACCAGGCTACGTCAATTGGAGGCTGATAAGGAGTTCCTTGAGGTACATCCAGGTCAAAGGAAATGTTTATTTTTTATTTATTAAATTTGGTTGTGATTAAAGGTTTCAACAAAGAGATTGCAAATAACAGGTGTCCTTAAAAATGTGGAAATGCTGATTTTGCACTGGTGTAAAGATTTTTATAACAAAAAATATCCCCACCTGAAAGGATTAAGCTGAGAACTGTTCTTTGGTACAAAATTTCTAATTTTGTAGCAAATACAAAATTAAGGCTATGTTTTCTATTGAAATTAAGCATATACAAATCAACATTTTGTTTTCATTTTAAGTTATTTTGTAACCGAAAAAGGTAGGGAATCGATTGAGTGTTAATCTATAGAGGTTGTGCATGTTTTAATCGATTGGCTAGGAACAAAAGAATCGAAACAGGGGTTTTTCCTTATACCGTAATGCGTCCATTCAATTTAAGTTGCGTGCAACCTGGGAAATAATCTTGTTTTTGTACACCAAGAACATGGTGCATAACAAGCGGTTCGATTTGATTCCTGTTGAACACAAGTGCAGCTTACGGTTGATGACGACCAGGCACAACCTCTATATGAATCACTACATATCTCAGAAATATGGATGACTTGAAATCTCTCGTTGCACCTTTAATTTGTGTAGAAACAGCAATAGCAAACAAATATCTAGACAATGAAAAAAAAAAATAAAATGAGACCTGAGGCCAGGGGCACTGAGAGCACAAAAGCAATGTCACCAAAGGTGCAGCATTCCCCTAAAGTTGGAATGTAAAATTCGGTGATGACTACTTAGATTGTAATAGGGGCTCTTAACACATTTATCGGGTTGACCCATTGCAAGTGATCATTTCATGAGCTCATATGGGATTATGGGATCAAATTTTTTGCTCTTTAAAAACACCACATATCTGTACATAATACTAAGTAACCAATCAAACTAGACTTTCTATATACCTGTAGGTACTGCCCAATCTGTGTTATTGGCTAATACAGATAACCCTAGGGATTACCATAATTGCGGGCCCGCAAAAGTTGCTACCTCGGCCCCCACAAGTCCCTTCCCAGAACAAAACAGAAAAAAGTATAAATATGCCAATTAATAGGGAAAAAGATAATTTACAAATGTTTCCTGAAGATCTTACCAGAGAAACCAAAAGATACATACCCACATATGCACAACCAGTACACACCCTCCCACACACATACATACACACCATCACCACCTCCCCCAACCGCCATCCCTATATTACACCCATTCATAGCTATTTGTATGGAAAGTTTTTATAACCATGTCTACTTTGTGACATCTTTTTGTAACAAAACTCCCAAAAGGGGTGGTGGTACCCCCCCCCCCCCCCGCCCGTGAAAATTTTTCGTTACGGAACATCGATTCCTATAAATTTGTTACCACAGGATTAGCTTAGAGTTTCTTCTTTCCATGGTATCAAATATAAGTACCAACAACCCCTTTATGATGTCACTGTGATGTCTTAAGTTGAGGACAAAAATATGAAAAATACTGGGATATAGGGTGCGGAAAATGATAGTTTGCAAATTTAATGACTCAAAAACATTATTATGCACTAAAACACTCTGAATATCATAAAACTAGTCCATTTTCCCATCAAGTTAGAGCTAAAAAAACATGGTGTGACAATCAGATATCCTAACTCTTTTGTTGGAAAAAAAATAATTTTCACCAATTCTACAATGTGTCTATGGAAATTGAGGGTTTGCTGATAGCGAACTGTGACGTTATACTATTTTGGTATCAATGGAAAGGGAGGACCATTAGCGATCTATTGGTACCAAAATCAAGTGTCTTTGATATGGGTCGCCCCTCCCCCCCCCCCTACTAGGTGTGTTGGTAGAATCTTTCCCGAAGGGGGGATCCCCTATCAATCACTTGGGATCCCCCTGTATCGTACCTATACCCAGGGGAGTTTGTTTTTGGATGAAAAGGAGTGGAAAATGTCAATTGAGAATTACATTAAATAATTCTTTTAGCCAACCAAGGTGCAGAAAAACCTGAAGGATGGTAACCACCCACTTCCATTGGTTAGACCAGGGTTAACACCTGCAGACCCACCAGGGTATAGGAAAAAAATGGTTGAGGTTTTTAATATGTGCCCAGTGAAACATACCAAGCGGGGGGGGGGGGGGGGGGGGGGGGGGGGGGGGGTTGCTCCCCGGTTGAAATACCAGGTTCTCTGCTCCCCTGTTTGAAAAATATATCAGAAAGAATAGAATAACAATTTCCATTTTCATCCCAATTTTTGAGGGATTTGAACCAACTTTGGCCTATTTGGGCCAAATGTGTATACATCATGGATTGTAAATGTTTTTTTCCAAAGAGGAATTTTAATTTTATCTGCAGTTAGATGTATGTGTGGTTTTATGTTGGTCGTGTGTAACTTAGGGGGGGGGGGGGGAGTGTATGATACGTTGTGTATGTGAAGTGGGCGTTGATGTGTTGAACGTAAAAGTTTATGCATTGCATGGATCGAGGAAAGGAAATTTTTTCAGCTTTTGAAACTGGAATTTACAATTTATCTTTGTGGGATATTGAGACGTATCAAAAGCTGTACAATATTGTCCAAATTGGAATCGGTATTTCTTGAAAAGGTTACTGTTCAATTTTTAAAAAATAGTCATCTACACAAACAGCCACATTTCCACACCAGATTTCGAGGGGAGGTTAATCAATTGATGTCTGGGCCCCTGGGTACCGGGGATGGCCGGGCCTTGAACCGTAATATGTGCTTTAAAAAATGACACTCCCCCGCCAAAGTTCTGGCCAAGTACGGCAGAGACGGCACATATTTTGTGCAAAAACCCCCGCACAAGTCCTGGCCCCAGCCCTGCCGGGAATTGCTGATTGCAACCCCAGGTCTTCTCAGTTTATTCTCCGGCCCCCGACCCATCATTGGACGTCGCATTAAAGTGCACATCCATGCAGCAAGTAGACCAGGCCTGTGAATGAAAATCCCCAGTATCCTGATCGGCGTTCCCAGAAAAAAAAAATCAGTGCAGCGGTTACTGCCAAGCACATTTTTCAGAATTTTAAGGCTATTGAAAATGACTTTCCAAACCGACCTTTTCAACCGAAATTTAATTAAAAGTCGGAACTGCAGAGAGTAGGGCGGGAACCACAAAGGCGCGAACTCGATATGGAGGACAGTAATGCCAAAGTCATTTAGGAGGCCTCGGAGGGGTGGCGGGGGTTAACCATAAAAGGCGTGAATGCTGAGCAAGTCTCGAACATTGTGTATAGCATTTTCAATGATCGTGGATAATGGGAGTTGGGAACGGTCCCAGTCAAATTACAACAAAGCACGGAATACATGTACAAAGCACGCACCAAATCACAGCTATTTTGATTGGTGTGTTGCAATCCTCTAAAATCCTGGCACAAACCTTGTACAAACCGGTACAAGGGGACAAAAAAAATCAGCCCCAATTTCCCGGCCAAGAGGGTAATGAGTCCAGCCATTCCCCGGGGACCCAGGGCCGGGACATCAAATGACAAGGATTAGGGAATAGCCCAGTTTTGACAAGACTCTGACTGACATTTGCTTTGCAAGTTTATAATTTCAAACATGATGCAGGATATTTGATCTGTACTTGTTATTTGCTGACTATTTATGGCAAACTCTTCAAAAGCACTGGGTAGCATTTATTTGCATGAAATGTTCTCGCATGTTCTGCTTGTTAAATTGGTCTTGGGCGTATGTGCTAAGGAATATGGCTTGTATTTTTGATGTGCAAAGATACTGGTCCAATCATGGGAAGTTTCGTCCAGTGATTGCAATAGCACTGTGTTTTTACCACTTACATGGCTTCTTGCACATCAAAAAGTGGACACAAAGTGATATTTGCAGTGGGTGCAGTGAGAGTTAACAGTTTTGTATCATAGAAAACATGGTAAAATCAAAATGGCTACTTTCGCACTCTGTGTGGTTTAATGTCTATCCATAAATAAAAATCACAAAAACTAACAAGCAAAGTTAAGATGTGTCAATTTCCTTCATCAGGGCAGGTACAATAAGACTATAGCCTGTTCAGTGTATGTTTCCAGGGGGCGACCAATCACATCTGAAATGGATGTGTTTTTTTTGTTGTAAGGCTTGGCACCTTCCAACACCAGGGCATTCGGGTTGAGAACTTCAAAAAAAATCGGGTTCTTTGGCTGTGAGCGAGAGACGCCCGAAAATGCCCCAAAAATAGAGGATTTGGGGTTGAAATTGAAAAATTGCAAATTGTACCCCCCAAATGGGGCGCTTTATAAAATTTTACCACAAATTCACCCCAACACTAGGGGGCTTTGGGGGTGAACATTTTTCAAAAATTTTCTAAAAACAAATAGGGGGTCTGGTGACAGTGGCAAAATTTTAACACAAAATGGTATTTCAGGTGAAATTTCAAAATATAGGTGGTTATTCCTTTGGGTGACACGATGCTGAAAAGGGGGTCTTTACCGCCTTTACAGTCACTTCCAAGATGGGAGTGCCCCCAGGGGTTATGTTTACAGGCAACATTTTATATAAAATTTTTTTGGGTATGTTTTGTTTTAGAAATTAGAAAAATATATTAAAATACTTGTTTTAGGGTTTGCATTTTAAACAATCATGCAACATTACTTGTATTAGGGTTAGTAAAATTAAAACCAAAATACTTGTTTATGGGGGGTTTTTTTTAGCACAATCAAACAAACTACTTGTGTGGGGGTAGCAAGATGAACTAGAATACTTTGGCCTTAGAGTGTTCTTTGCCAAGTAAAATATGCCGCTTAGGGTACCTTTGTGAGGCCACCACAAAAAATGCCTCCACTGGGATATACAAAATGGCCGGGGAGAATACCAACCGAGCAAAAATTCACAGTTTTTTGAACAAACAAGAAAAGAAATATATATACTACTAAAAAAATGAGATTGCGGGTCTGTCCGGTTATGCGTTTGTTATGCTTGACATTCTGGGGTGATATTTGGCAATGAAGGTAGGGGAGCAGTCTGACATTTGTTTGAAGGGTTTCAGAGTGACCCAAAAGGTTAAAGGTCATTATAGGTCAATGTGTATAGAAATTGGCCCTTGACTACCCAAATTTGGTCAAAAGGAATGGAATATTTTAAAAAAAATGTGTTAATTTTTTTTTTCTAATTTTTTCCTGGCATTTTTTTTTGTTATTTGAATTGTTTATTTGAAAGTTGTCATTGATTTTTTTTTAAATTTCAACTTAATAAAAAATTAAAAATATTTGTATTTTAAATTTTTTAAATACACAAGTAGGTCTCATACTGCCCGATAAACATTTGTTTGAGAATATCTTTCCTGAATACAGAACATGTAGTTGCTAATATCAGGTCCCTTACCCACCTGATAGGATTTGTTACAAACAGACAGAATAACACAAAAAACACAATCCATAGAGAGCTACGTCAACACCTAAAAAGAAAAATGAGGACAGCCTCAAAAAAGGTGGTTTGAGGGGATGATTAAAACATTTTTTTTTCCTCGGCCTACGGTACTAGAACCTAAGCTGTGCAGTATATAATGTCGATAACTAACAATGATACTCTGTTGTGTTGCAAACAGTGGTTTGAGGTAGTACTAGCAAAGTCGAATTATTGATTTGTGATTGTTGTCCACCATAGTTTTTATGACTCGCATAGTAGGTGGAAGGTTTGTAATATTATTTATTGATGCATTTTCATTTATGGTAGTCCAGGCACATGCTGATTTCTTTGGATTTGGTTATTTGATGATTAAAAAGCAACAAAACAGCAAATTTTTCTGTGATGGTGTTTTCGCACTTTGTTGATTCAAGCATTTGTGCTGGGTTTTAGCATTGGTGTTACAGATTTGTAACATAATATTGAGCCTTTGATGTGTGTTGGGTGTGTATAGAAATATTTGTGTATGTTTTTCAGAATTTGTAGTGCCTTTTTTCTTGCCATTTGTGCAGGGAAAATTGCTAGTTGTAGAAAAAATTCTTTGGTACATAACACAAAATTTGTTCACTTCATCTTGGTTTTGTTGGGAGTTTGTAGAGATAAGCAATGAGAACTTATTTTTTAAATAAAGATATGATTCATATTCTATAGGAAATCTGTTAACAAATTGATTTAACACTTATTGCAATTTGTGTTTGCCAGTCATGCAAATGTTATAGGATTCATTTTTGAAGGAAAACTTGGTAGTATTAAGGTCACCGAAATTGAAAATGATGACAAGCTTTATATTCTTCGTGCTTTGTTGATTTCAAGCATTTGTGTGGTTTTAAAATTTGCGTTGTTACAGCTTCTACATAGGAGCCTTTTATGTGTATAGAAATATTGGTGTATGTTCAGAATTTGCAGTGCATGTTTTCTGCCCTTGTGCCAGGAAATGAATAGTGTAGAAAACAATCTCTTCTTTTGACAACACATTTCTCTTGGTTTTGTTGTAGTTTGCGAGAATAAGTAATGACCAGAACTTAATTTTTTCCATTAAAGGATATGATTCATCTATATAGGAAATCTGTTAACAAATGTTACATTGTAATTGTTGTTTGCCAGTCATGCTAAATGTACATTCAGTATTCATTTTTGAAGGAAAACTTGTTAGTATTAACACGTTGCCACCAAAATTCAAATGATGACAGCTTATATCCTGTGGCTTGTTGATTTCAAGCATTTGTGCTGGTTTTAAAATTTGATTTGTGGCATCATCTTTATATGGACCTTTATGCATATAGAAATACATGTTTTAGAATTTGCAGTGGTTCTTTGTGTGGGGAGAAGCATGATGAAGAAAAAAAGGATTCTTTTGGCTACACAAATCTGTCCATTTTTGGTATAGTTCATAGAATAAAACCACAGCCTTAATTTGTGTGTGAATTAAAGGGATAGAATCCTAGAAAATCTAGTAACAAATTGTATCAGACTGCAAAATGTGTTTTGCCAGGTCATGTATTTTAACAGGGGTCATCATAGATGTTGGGGATGAATGCTTGTTCTACCGAGGCTTTGAAATATCTCAAAAATACATTTTTAGGGAAAATAACAATTCGAGGTAGGCCTTTTCTGTCACCATTACCCACGTTCATCCAATTTTTAAGAAATTGGACGATGAGTCCAAATTATCGGTGTCAAGCTATGAGTGCAAAATATTGACGAGAAGCAGTCAAAGCCCAATATTTTAAAAATCCACAGCAGAGACCAATAAATTTGGGAGTAAATCATCCAGTTTATGATTATCATGTGTTTGATCCAATATTTTCAACATTCGTCTTCAAAACATGAAATCTAAATTTTATGTTTGTATTTGGGGGAAAATAGTGGATTCCAAAACCTTAATCGTGATAAAATTGGATGATTACACCCAATATGTCTGGTATCGATAGAGTTTTAAAATATGAAATATTTTGCAACTATAGATTGACCAATAATTAGGACTCAATCAAGCTTTTACAATTTGTTACACAATCTTTCTAGAAACACATGATGTTGGGAGTTACTTGGTGTACTGATTGTATCCCCTATGCTTCTTACAATGTGTGTATAAACTGGAAACACCATTATTGTAAATGTTATATTTAGCTGGTATTCTGAAAGGGAGTCTAACTTTAGTCCTGGGTTTGAACCAGGGTTAGTCCTACATGCATGGACCTTTTTTTCTTCCAACATACTCTGAAAATGTGCTGTAACATGTGAGAGAATTCCTCATGCATAGGCTGTTCCGGCCGATCCATGAGGAATTTTCTCACCAGTTACATTTAACTTTCACAGTATTTTGAAAGGAAAAAGGTCCACTCATGTAGGACTAAGCCTGGTTTAAACCCAGGACTAAAGTTAGACTCCCTTTCAGAATACCAGCCTTTGTTTTATTGGTGCTCTTATTACCCGGTCAAAAAACACCAATTGTTAGTTGTGGATCATAGTGTAATATCTGCACTATATTCTCACGCCGATTCAAGGACGTTAATTCAAGCTTTGTTGCTTGAAACGGCTGATTCCTTCTGTCTATTGTGACCTTTTCTATCTGTTTAGTTCATGTACATGATATGCCATGCTAACCAGTAGACAAACGATGTTACTAAATACCATATACCTTGTCGAAAATGAAAATGCATTGACCTGTATCTGCATGGAATCAATGAAATATTTTTTTTTTCATCCTACATAAATTTCTAGACTTTGCCTAGGATGAACTCTGTATTTTTTTATTGAGGTATTGGCCAAAATGAACGACAGAGTGTTCATGCAAGTCCGGCTTAATAAACTTCCATAAATGACACGGTGTAGTGAAGCCTTTAAAAGATTTTAGTGAATTTATTCCAAGTGTGTTTATAACTCAAGTGGTTGTTTTCAACTTTTCAAGAGTTTAACTGGAGTCATCCCATTGTTGACTGTTGTTAGATGCCCCCGGCATCACATTGGGATGAAGTATGGGTATGTGCCGCCTATAAGACCCTCATTTTCGGGCTCTTTCAGTTCCAGAGACCCCCATTTTAGGACCATTTCAGTTCCAGAGACCCTACTTTTCATGTCCAAAGCCATATTCTACCAAATTTTCATCAAAACCCTGAAAATTGAGTGAAATCACAGCTTATTTTCTGAAAATTTGGGAAAACCTACAATCTCGGCCAAAATTGTTGGAACACTTTATATGTCTTATTATAAACTGATCCCCCTCTCCCCCTGATCAATGTTGAAACATGTCATTTTTTCCATGCGCTCTTATGACCACCCAACATTGATTGGTGGGGAAGGGGAGGGGTCAAGTGTTAGGGTTTGTTTTTTTTTTTTTTTTTTTTTTTTAGTTCATGTACATGATATGCCATGCTAACCAGTAGACAAACGATGTTACTAAATACCATATACCTTGTCGAAAATGAAAATGCATTGACCTGTATCTGCATGGAATCAATGAAATATTTTTTTTCATCCTACATAAATTTCTAGACTTTGCCTAGGATGAACTCTGTATTTTTTTATTGAGGTATTGGCCAAAATGAACGACAGAGTGTTCATGCAAGTCCGGCTTAATAAACTTCCATAAATGACACTTACGGTGTAGTGAAGCCTTTAAAAGATTTTAGTGAATTTATTCCAAGTGTGTTTATAACTCAAGTGGTTGTTTTCAACTTTTCAAGAGTTTAACTGGAGTCATCCCATAATTGTTGACTGTTGTTAGATGCCCCCGGCATCACATTGGGATGAAGTATGGGTATGTGCCGCCTATAAGACCCTCATTTTCGGGCTCTTTCAGTTCCAGAGACCCCCATTTTAGGACCATTTCAGTTCCAGAGACCCTACTTTTCATGTCCAAAGCCATATTCTACCAAATTTTCATCAAAACCCTCAAAAAGTAGCTGAAAATTGAGTGAAATCGCAGCTTATTTTCTGAAAATTTGGGAAAACCTAGTTCCAGAGACCCCATTTTTGGGCCTCAAATCAGCTCCAGAGCCTCAATTTTTGAAATCCGGGAGGCACATACCTACCAAAAAAAAAGTTGAGAATCCCCGAGTAGATGTCCCATCTATTATTTTCCTAACCAGCTTTTATTTGGGTTTCGGTGATGCATTGCAAGTAGCCATTTGTGCAGCATGTGTGTTTTTAGTGGTCACACTTCCATTTAAAGCAATAATGTCACATTTTTTTTAAAAAGAGCATCCAATTTTTAAAATTTGAGATTTTTGCACAGTTGTGTTGGTAATTGTCTACTAAACTTTTTTTTTTTTTTTTTTTTAGCTTCGCAATAAAAGTTAGTATTTTTCAGTGCGATCTCTATGGCCCATTTAGGCCTTCATTGCATTAGAAAATAACCACGGGTGTTCCAACTACTTTTGGCCGGGATTGTAGTTCCAGAGACCCCATTTTTGGGCCTCAAATCAGCTCCAGAGCCTCAATTTTTGAAATCCGGGAGGCACATACCTACCAAAAAAAAAGTTGAGAATCCCCGAGTAGATGTCCCATCTATTATTTTCCTAACCAGCTTTTATTTGGGTTTCGGTGATGCATTGCAAGTAGCCATTCGTGCAGCATGTGTGTTTTTAGTGGTCACACTTCCATTTTTTTTAAAAAGAGCATCCAATTTTTAAAATTTGAGATTTTTGCACAGTTGTGTTGGTAATTGTCTACTAAACTATACCTGTGAACGACCATGCTAAAAAAATGTGTATTTGTCATAAAAGAAACGATTGTGTTAATTAGAATTGG
>JAMKCH010064558.1:0-10659 GCA_023653785.1 Ophioderma brevispina
TCCTATATGTACTTCAAATGCCGGGTTTTTGCTTAACGAGCGACCTTTCGGCTTTAGATCTCTCCCCTATTGGTTAGGGTGTTGGTGTGCTGTATCCGCGTGAAATTCTAATTCCAAAAGCTCATTTGCATACTGGGCCTTCTATATGAAACACTTCCCGTTCATTATTCTATTGCTACTATTTCATATGTTTTATATATTTTTTTCGAAAAAAAAACGTACTGCCACTGATCATTCCATTTTAAAGTTACCCTACAAAGATACTGCAAATGCATTAGATGTGTAACCACAAAGATTCAGCTCAAATGACTTTTGTCCCTGCACAGAATTGTTCTCAACTCCTTGGCTTCCAATTTTAATCAGATAACACTGACGTAATAAAGTCAGGTATCTTGCTATGAAACTTTAAACATGTCAACCAGAATTCCTCGGTTATCGCTTTTCTTGGGGGTTTTTTTTTTCCCCCCCCCCCCCTTTGGTTCAGTCGTCCTATTCTTGATTGAATCAAATTGGAACCCTGTAAAGGTCCGTCATGGTGGTGCTGTAATACTTCAACCTTTGTGTTCCAGCAACTTGATTATAATTGCTAACTTTATCATTTCATCGTGTATTTACTAAATATGCGCAATAAAGTAGTGTGAATTTGGGGATCATGTAAAAAATATTAAAAAAAATATTTTTGAGCTATCTCTACAAAAGCCCTTACTTTTAAGATTTCCTCAGGAAATTACTCAATACAATTAAATATCATTAAGTAGATACAGGATTTTTTAGTACACTCTCACTGCCAATCAAACTTGAGAGCTTAATATTTAAAAATATTGGTACGCTTCCATTAGATGCTCCGAAATATGGTTGTATACGTTTCCCGGAAATTATTTGTAACCCCTAAGGCTATGAATTACCAGCTCACCATTAAAATGATATGTCAGATTCAAACAAAAATTTGGCATTAAGGTATTTTATTAGCGAAGGCCTTTCCTCCAAAACACAGACAAATCATGTTGTATTTGAATGGAGTACCTTTAACCCAAACAAAACAAATATTCATTGTGGACTCGCTCACAATCATAAAGGCAACGGGAAATATCCTGTCCAATCATCTACGCGCTATACAAATGAGGCAAATTCATCAGATAAAACCACATTATTCTGGACGAAAACATACGTCAAAGCTTACAAAGAATAAATTCTGGATGTATTTAAAGCCACGCAATGAAATAACAAGAACGCCTGTGTTTGTCTTGAAGGATTTCGAGAAATATCAAGCACGCTTTTGATCAGCGTAAAGCAACTGGTTTATCCTAACTTACACAAAATGTTTTATAATCACTGAGCTCAAACGACAGATTCTTTTTTTATTTTGATCTTCATATATGTAAATACCCAAATAAGCACACCTGACGCGATAGCCTTAAAGGTGTATTCTGGTCCTTGACGGAACAACTGAATCTGGCAGCACTTTTTATTGACTTAGTAAATTACGATTTTGTGAATATCTAACTCCCCGTTTTAATCTTAAACCATACACTTTGATCTTATACTCTACTTAATAGGATAGAGAACTACGACATCGGAATGATTAATACATCTAAGTGCCCTTAAGGGTAGAATTCTGACTAATTGTTTAAGAAGACTAGCGAAGATGTAGAATTTTGCTGAGGGCTTGCTGTGATTGAAGCTTGCAACAACTAATTGAAACCATTCTAGAGATACGTGTAACCCGTTTCTGACTCTTTAAATAGACCACTGTAAATCACAACTTGCCATGGCTCGAAAACACCGTGGTTCGTGGGACTACAAGCCGCCGGAGTGATCTGAAGTGCCATGATGGATCAAAGGAAAAAATGGCCCGAGCTAAAACTAATTCATAGGTTAAATAACTTGTAAAAAAAATACCATCAATATTACTGGTAATAATGTACTAGAGTTAAAAATGAAGGGATAAAACCTGGCAAAACAGGCTCTCATCCCGTTCAAGCTTTCGATCTTGTAAGTATTAAATTAAAAAGGTTAACATATGTATCTTTACCTATTATAATGAACGCCTGTCAGTTCTTATCGTATAGCTTCACTTAAGATTTAAAATGTCCTTCGTTATTGTCAGCTATTGACAGAATTAGTTATACATGTCTTTGGATCAGAAGACACAATTCCAAGGTGAGGCGGACTTTGAAAAGAGGTAAGCTTATTACTGGTTAGGCACATGGCCAAGAAACACTTGTCATGTATTCAGCGTCCTGTGAATGTAGTGTGCTACCCGGGAAGGGGGATCCCAATCTGATAGTTTCAGTGTCAGTTTATTTTACAATGATATAGCATTAAAAATAGAAATAGATAAAATATGCGTGTATATGTAGAAGGCAATACAAAATAATCCTGGTGGGTAAACCCAAACAGAGCATAAGCTCGGGGTAAATTGGTCACCTTACATTAAATACAACGTTACCGTAAATAAACCTATTACTATTGCATGACCAGGACGACAATCTAAACAAAGTGTTTGAATAGACCTAACGAGACAAGTGCAAAACATAGTCCATCAGCCAGTTTCTGTACGGGCCTTAAAATTCGAGTTGTTGCACCCACCTGTGATAATTTTCCAATGTATCACCTTGAAGGGGGTGTCCCTCTGGACTAGGATTAGGTATGTTTCCGCCCCGAAAAGTTGACATTAGCGCGTACTGTCTATTTCAAATGGTCACCATTGTTTTATGAAAAACTGCTATTGTATTTTCACTATAGATAGGAATTTTATTCCAGGACTAAACGAAAATTAAAGTTTCTACCTTCCTGAAGTGAGCTTTAACATCTAGGGTCCAAGATGGCCACCGGAAGGAGGCATTGTTTGTTAAATGTACATGAAATTGCCAAATAGATGGAGGTAAGAATGCGAGGCCAATACTTTGAGAGCACCAAAATAGAGATTTAATGACATTTGTGGATTGCGGACATGATCATAATCATGATGGCGGCGGTTTACCCCTCTCCCGGGGACATAAATCAAGAAGACAAACGCCCCTGCACATCTATTTCGACATCATAAGAACACTAACGAAAACTATTGTAACATTTTTCACGCCTTTTTCTCTCGTACTCTGGATAATTGCAGATCACTTAACACTAGTGACGCTGGTAAAAGGACGCTGATATAGGCAGTAGTAGAGAGAGCAGGAGCCTGTGGTAAAAGTCAGAAACAAAGATAGCAATTGATGTGCTCGAAAGAAACTTAGGTTACCATATTAAATTCATTCTACCATATAGACAATTTCACTTTTTCATAAGCATCTTTTTATTTTTACGGGAAACACCAATGACGTCACTGAGTAGTCCTTAATTAAATACAGTCCACACCCACTTACTATGATTTATTGTATCAGGTTGAAATGAGCCGTTGTCTTCCTTTGAGCTATTATACAGTCAGTTTAAACCACGTTATATGGCCAAGTAGTAACAAGCTAAGTAACGGCACTCTCTAGGACGAGCAATACCCCACTGTATTCTTATAATAAATAAGTATTAGAAGTGTTGTTAATAAAACGTCGAAAGAGGGTAGGGCTGCTTGTCTTCCCTGATTTACGTACCAAGAGCAAATATATCACCGCTCTTAAAAACAAACCTGTAGGTAAAATATAAAGCCATAAATTATTTTTGAGCTCCCCAAATATCACTAGGTTCTTATTTCAACAATTGGCATTTTACGTTCATAGCAAAATATGCCTCCTTGCGGCGGACATCTTGGACGCCTGAGATGTTTAATCGCTCTAGGGCAGTTAAACAAGTGGTTTCGCGTTAGTCCGTGGATAAAAATGTATATCTGTAATAAATTATAATGGCGTTTTACATTAAACAATGGGAGGCCATTTTGAAATGGCAGGACACGCTAACGTGCCGCTTTTCGGGGCGGAAACCATACCTAACTGATCAGGGGGAATCCCTTAAAGGTGATGTATGGGAAAACTAATCACTAATTGGGTGCAACGGAACAGAAAATCTTGAGATGGCCGCTTATAGGCAAACAGACACATTGCGTGTTGGCATCGATAGTAAATAGATATCAGGGCCAAAAAAAACACATGTTAATAATAAACATGGCTAAGATGGTGAGATCTGGGGTTTTGAAGATGGAAGTAATGCGAATTGTAAAATTTGTAAAAAACATTTATATATAATAAGATAGATATAGATAAAGATGAGCAAAAATAAGAGACGCAGAAGTATAAACAGAGGATAGAGGATATAGGTACTCTCCAAATTTTCACAGAGCAATAAACCAACATAGCAGATCGCTATGGGAGGAAAATCCGAAAATAGACCAAAAACCACCACTCACGAACTAGACCAACAATTTATACAATGTCTTGGGTTGCAAGACACAATTCCAATTTAGCGGCCTTTGACAGAGGTAGCTTTACATTACTGGTGGTACGCGGCACATGGCCAAAGAAACACTGTCATGTATTACAGCGTCCTGTGATATAGTGTGCTACCCCGGACGGGGGAACTCCCTATCTGAAGTTTCAGTTTATTTTTACCATATATCAGCATTCCAAAACTATATAGATAAAATATGCGTGTATATGTATACAGCGTCCTGTGATGTAGTGTGCTACCCCGGGAAGGGGGAACTCCCATCTGAAAGTTTTCAGTTTATTTACCATATATCAGCCTTACAAAATATAAATAGATAAAATTGCGTGGTATATGTAGAAGGCCATCAAAATAATCATGGTGGGTAAACCCAACAGAGCATAATCTCGGGTAAACTTGGTCACACCCTTACCTTAAATACCAAGTTACCACGTAATAACCTCACTTACATGTGCATGACCATAGACATCTAAACAAAGTGTTTGAATAGACCTAACAGACAAGTGCAAATAGTCATAAGCCAGTTTCTGTACGGGCCTTAAAAATTCGAGTTTGTTTGCACCCACCTGGTGAGTAATTTTCCAATGTCTCACTTTGAAGGGGGTGTCCCCTGACTAGGATTAGGTATGTTTCCCGCCCCGAAAAGTGGTGCACATAGCGCGTACTGCCCTATTTCAAAATGGCCACCATTGTTTTTTAATCAAAACTGCTTTGAGTATTTTCATATAGATAGGAATTTTATCCAGGAACTAAACGAAATAAAGTTCTAACTTCCTGAAGTGGGCTTTAAACATTTAAGTGTCCCATATGGCCGCCGGTAGGATGCATTTTTGTTAAATGTACTGACACTTGCCAAATAGATGGGGTAAGAATGTGATTAATATTTGAGAGCACCAAATAGAGATTTAATGACATTTGTGTATTGCGGACATATCAATAACTTCATGATGGCGGCGGTTCTACCCCTCAGGTGACATAAATCAAGAAGAAACACCCCTCTCATCTTTTTCGACTATAAGAACATAACGAAAACTATGATAACATTTTTCCTCCTCCGCAATTTTCTCAAATCGTACTCTGATAATTGGCAGCACTTAACACTAGTTTGACGCGGGAAAGGAAGCTGAATATAAGCAGTAGAGAAAGTAAATTAGAATGAGCCTGTGGTACAAGTCAGAAACATATAGCACGTGATGTGCTGAAAGAAACTTAGGTCACCATATTTGAATTTTACTTCTACCTAGTAGACCAATTTTTTCACTTTTTCTTCAAATATTTTTTATTTTTACTGGGAAACCCTATTACTTCACTGAGTAGTCCTTAATACAGTCCACACCTATGTATTATGATTTTATTGTATCAGTTTGACATGAGCTGTTGTCTTCCTTTGAGCTATTAATCGAGTCAGTTTATAAACTACGTTATATGGGCCCAGTATACCAGCTATGTAACGGCCACTCTCTAGGACGAGTCAATACCCCACAATCTTTTTTTACATCTTGGAACTGGGATTTAGGGTCATTATTAGAAAGGTTGTGTTTAATAACGTCGACAAGATGGGTAGGGCTGCTTTCTTTCCTGATTTTACTAACCATATAGGCAAATATAATCACCGCCATCTTAAAAACAACCTGTAGGTAAAATATAAATGCCATAAATTATTTTTTGAGCTCCAAAATATCACTCATGTTCTTATTTAACAATTTGCCATTTAAGTTCATTTAGCAAATTATTGCCCCTTGCGGCGGCCACTTTGACGCCTAGCTGTTTAACGCGCTCTTCGGCCATTTAAAAACTTGGTTTTTCGCGTAGTCTGTGGATAAATTTTCTATCTGTATGAAATTATAATGGCGTTTTTACATAAACAATGAGGCCAATTTTGAAATGATCAGGACACGCTACACTGCAGCTTTTTCGGGCGGAAACATCCTACTCTTAGTCATGGGACATCCCCTTCAAGGGGTTATATGGGAAAATTAACACGTAATTGGTGTGCAACGACCGAAACATGAGGATGGCAGCTTATGGGCTGTGCAAGCAGACACATTGCGTGTTGGCATCGATAGTAAATAGAATCAGTGGCAAAAAACACATTTATAATAAACATGAGCTAAGAGAGTGAGATATGGGGCTTTTGAAGAGAATAATCGAATTGTCATAAATGTGTAAAAACATTTTTTTTTTTTTTTTTTTTTTAAAAAATCTGAGAAATAGAGAAAAATATCAGAGTCGCAGAAGTATAAAGAGGATATATGATATAGGTACTCTCCAATTTCCAGATCAATAAACCAACCTATCAGATCGCTATGGAGGACAAATCCGAAAATAGACCAAAAACCACCAATCCACAACCTATACCACATTGTCAATCATTCAGATTGCCTTTTTGTAATACTTAGATGGTTTTTAATCCAAGCTGTTTGATTTAAAGCGTCAATGGCACATTTTCACAAATATGAATTTTCTTCAAGTTTGCTCTCAATGATAGTCTAGGCCATTGGAAGAACGAGTATATTTTGTACACTAAAAAATAACATCCCAAAACAGAATAGGTGACATTGATATGAGATAAAGACATCCGTTAAATTTGTATGCGCACTTTTAAGTGTTCCATAACTTTAATCAACAAATGTGTAATTACCTGAATATCTTTTGACTCGTACTCAATGATATTAAAACCCAAAGGTTATAGACCGATACCAGTGGTGCCAGCCGTGGGAAACGATGCATACGCGTGCTTGGTTCTTGTGTTAAACGGCATTTTCGTCGTCTCTGAATTTAACGTCCGCCGGCGACGGTTAAATTATAAAATCGTTTTCTGTTACCCATCAGGAAGCTGATTTTGTCTTGAAAAATCCTTTCGGGTGAGGGCTTTTGGTATATAAAAGCCTTACCAACCATGCAAAAATATCGATTTTGAAAAATCTTGAGGGCGCCTATTTTCACAGGTGTCCAAGTGTCTCTTTAAATAAAAGTGAATCCCGAGTTTAGATCAAAAGTCAAGTCCAAATTGAATCAAATCATTCAAAATCATCCAAATTGATCCACATATGCCAATCCGTGCCATATATTCACAACTCCCAATCCACTCCACGGATCCGCCCTCCCACAGCAATCCAACAGACTAGTTCCCTAATCAAGACCCTTAGAGAGTATACCATGGTGTATACTCTATAACAAGAAACAATAATCCTTTTACAAAGACAGCATCGCTGAGCTAGTGGTTGACAGGGGTAGGACATGCCAACCTAACAGCAACAGCGAATTTCAAAATCTTAGGAAAATTATATAGCAAATCTTGTATATGTATTGACCTCCCATGGTAAATAACAATAGTCCATATATCTTCTGAAATTTGACTAATTAAAAACGTCCTTTCAAACACCGTGGAACAATTTCAGCATCCATTGTTATTTTGTTGTATTGCAGTATGGGCATTTTGCCTTTTGATAACGAGTTGAAACATTCGTTCAGACATGTATAGATCAATTATTTTTGGTTAATGGGAGGCTTATATGCATGATTCTAGGAGAATCTCTGAAAGCGAAACTCAATTCAGTCTGCTTGCTTCTTACTGTGAGGGTTTTGCCAAACTGGTTAACTAGGATCAAATAAATGATTGCAACCCGATAAAGTAAATTGGTAAAATTATATAGAAGCTCGGGGAAACCGGCGAGCACAGAACTAAATAAAGACGGAAAAATACACGGTCTCGAACCCGGAACCCTTCGCTTTTCCACGCGTGAGAAATACCACTGGGCCACAGAGAACTGTGTTTTAATTTGGGATACCATGAACGAGCACTAATGTCAAGAAAATTGCGTACTTGTATCTTCAAACAAGAAACGGACAAATTGACAATATTTGTAATTAGTAGACGTAATAAAATGTTAATAACTTTGATGATCTTTATAGAGAGATTAAAGAGCAACAGCTAAGACAAGTTATATAGCTGTATTTTCATCTGCACTGGCAATATAAGATCATTTTGCACACATAGGCCTAGAATTGCATTTTTGCATAATGTATGATTTTATATGTACTTTTTGGTAATTAAAATCAACACTCTTAAGATATCTCTTACAGATATTTGAATGAATTTTTCATTGTTGTCTGGTTTAACACTGATCTACAAGTGGGGTCATTTTGTTTCAGATTAGTATACAACTAAGAAAGTGGAATGAACTACCTCACTTTTTGTTTGGAAAAAAATGAGACTCCTTGTCGCATTGAACAATTTGCATTAATTATGTGTACGAATGTTTATAATGCAATGCAATAAGATGCACCTGTTATATACATACAAGATCGATTATTGTTATTAACAAATAGAATGAGAATCTTAAACATTGCCAATGATACATTCTGCCTGCTTGTGATGTATTGATAGTCCGTGAATTGCATAATTTATTGTAAACATCCCCAACTTATATCAGTGTAATAAGTTATTTCACAGACGTAATCACATACATACACGTTAAATAACCTGTAAAAAAAACAGGAGTTGACTGGCAGCTGGGACTCCAACAGTCAAAACGTAAACATAACTGAGCCGTAAATAATACGACCATTGCATGGTGAACGTAATACCGCGTAAATCTCATCTTCACGTTATTGTTGGTTTTGTTGACTTGTTCAAACAATATTAAGAATTAAAACGTTATCACAACCTCTGACCAAATTTCGGCACTTTTATCATTTTTAATTATTGTAAAAAGATATGAATATTGTGTCATCATTTTAGCTTGTGTTCGAAGTGATCTGCAACATTGACCTTCTAATCAGCCCACCCTCTCCTTACATAGATTCGAACCAGGGCCTTAGATTACAAGTCCTAAACCTTTCCCACTACCTACATGACTTTACAGATCCCCCAGACTGTTTGCGAAAAATTAAAATAGATATGTGTGGTATACTTCTTTTTTTCCAATTAAACTAAATATAATACAAAAAGGACGAATCGAGTTCAACAAGAGTTGTTAAAACTATTTTAAAAATGAAAGGAAATAAGATTTGGAATTTTCAATGACGTTCTTACGACGTTATTTAACACATTTTATAGGTAAAACTATTTTCCGTAGTTCAACCATATTCTTACAATTAAAAACAAGTATTTTAAAAACAACGTAATATTACCGAAAATATAATAACGATCAGCGTAATAAATACTATACCTTGTCAAAATGTATAGTATTATTTTCTATAGCCACGGTTGTCTTTAGCATTCTTTCTGCTTCCAAATTGTTAATTTTTATGTTGGTATAGGGTTAATATGAAGGTCCAAGTAAAATTTTATTAAAAAATTGGGGTTTACCGTAATTTAAAAGGTACAGTCTGTAAATTAGGATCATTTTATAACAGTGTAACTGTACTTAGGCCAGACTGCAATTTTTTCTGTATAACTGTTTACAAAAATTATGGATTTTGGTTTACCACCTAGCAACGTGGTTAACCATTAAAATAGCAGATATCAATCTTTGCTATCCAACTTTCTCAGTGTTTTTACAGATGTCAGTTTATTTTAATTAACGAGCAATATTGCTATATGTCACATCATGTTTCTGATATTTTTGCAAACTTGGGCACAATTTTATTATTGTAGTCCAGAATATGTACCAGTTTCAATATTGCACGTCAATTTTTGGGCAAAAGTATTACAACTTGTGTTCATTTGGTTTTGGTATTTGATACGAAAGTCCGATTTATAGGCCTACATTGTTCGCTTTTTATGACATTTGTAGAAATGTTTGTGTTTTTAATTAAAATTAGGTTAAAAACGCGTGTTTTTTTGTTTTTTAAATTATATACATTGTCCGCAAGTCATGTAGAAACCAAGTATTTCATTAAAGCAGAATGAATGGAAAAAAACTCCTGCTGTCCCATTGTCGGATGGCTGTCCAGAACTATTACGAGCATGAGAATCGACACAACTATAACATGTAGTTGGCGCAACCTGGGTATATTACTGTTATAGTATATAGTTGCACCCCATTGTAAAGCAAACTGTTTTGGGAAGTATTGTCTACTCAATAAGATGCATTCGCGCAAGCGAGTAGCTGACATGTTGTTAACATAACTTACGTTGCTGTTATAATCAATCACACTATAAATGGATTCTTGTAATACTCTATTTTGGTGGTTGACCTATCTGCGTTACGTCAGTTAGTGGAAGATCTTCCTGTAAAAAAGCTCTCTACATCTATACCATTATATGGAGTGTAATTTACAATAATGTTTGAATATAAATACGTACCTTCAAACATATGATGCATACATTTTCGACGTTTC
>JAMKCH010064560.1:0-18106 GCA_023653785.1 Ophioderma brevispina
GCCTAAGATGAACGTAGAAAAAATAAAATGTAATTCACAATTATCACAATTATACAGGTATAACCAATTATATAATCAGTATATGTATATTGTTATAATCATTGTTAATATTGATATCATATTATGAAATCATCAACTTTATAACAATTAAAAATGCATTATGTATTTATATCATCTCTGGTCAATGGTATCCCATTCTATAATTGTATATTTGTAGTATAAACGTGATGTCCAACTGTTATCATAATTATTACTATTATTATTACAGAAATAACTTCAAATTTAAGTCATTACATTGATGAATGAAATAGTTTGAAAAATGTATTCATAATTTAAACCTTCAATAATGAACTCTTTGGCTACAATAACTATTGTAATTGTATTGTAAAAGTCTTTTGACAAATGCACAAACATTTGTATAGTAGTTTAATGTATACAATTTCCCATAATCCTTAAAATCCCATCATTTTTTTCAATACCACACTTCCATATGTGCAATATATTTGACGAATGAAATCCTTTAAAAAAGCAAAACAAATTTATGCCGGCTCGGACGTCGCCCGGATTACCAAGGTCCGCGCCTTGCTCTGGCTGCCCAGGGAGCAATGGCGAAAAATAAGTTACTGGACAAATTAGGGGTGTATGGGGTGTTCATGCGCTTCACATCACAATTAGTGATTTTGACACCAGGTAAACTGTTAAGTCGCTGAAACGTAGAACACTCAAGCCAACCTCACCTCCTCGCGGTGCACCCTGGTAACTAGCCATGTGCTAGGCTGACGAGGCTCTGGCGACACAAAACAACATAGTCCAAGTTTAATTATCCTTCATTTGAATAACATAAATTTTTAAACACTATATTCTACACCTAACTGTTACATACTCTGACAAAACACCAATTTCACCAACCTTAACATACTTCTCAACAAGGTAATTCTTACTGGAAAAGGCATCAGAGTCGCACACATGTACTTTTGAATTGGCAATAAATAAATTTAAAATAAGAATGTGTTTAATATATAAAGTAATCCATTGCAATTTACTGTTTCTCTTCATTGCGAAACCAATCCTAATGTATATGGTAAAATGTATTCTATACCATTTAGTTATGGTCATTAAAGGGTCCTTAAAGATCATTAAGGAGGTCAAGGGTTTTTGTTTTGAAAATGCACCTACTGAGCTGAAATTTTGCAGGAATGATCCTTATGATATAAACATGTTAAAATACTTTAGAGATCATTGAAAATTGTTAGGCCGTCTTGTTGTCATGTCTCAGGCATGACTAGTTACTACTTCATAAGTTGGGCCAAAATTGATATTTCAGTTTTATAGGTTAAAAGAACATTCGAATGTAAATCCCTGTCCATTGAACTCTATTGAATCAGCCAAATTATACTCGGAGAGTCTCTGTCATAATTTCTTTTCTCTGCGTCAAGACTACGCCAGCATTCCCGCCAGACAGAACCATGACAACGCGTAAAAAGAAATACATAGTCTGCGCGTTACACGCAGTAACTTCTCGCGCGTATGTAGTCGCCTATTTCAGAAAAGGAATTGTGACGGTGACTAGGGTTAGCTACAGTTGTGTTGGTAAAACCAAAACTATAGGCCCTACCTGTGAACGATAATGCTCAAAAGTGTGCAACTGAACACAGGTAGGCCTAGTTTACTAGTCAATTACCTATGTCAATTCTCAAAAATTTTGAAAATTGGGGCACTTCGTAAAAATGTGCTAATATGATTGTTCTAACATTTTTACCACAGACAGATACACAGACCAGTGGTGTAGCCAGCTTTTTTTTCAGGGGGCACATATATTTTCAGGGGGGCAAGCATATATTAAAATTTGTTAGTATAGTATATGGCCAATGTAAATCACTAATTTTTCAGGGGGGCAAGATTCCCCACAGGGGGGAAGCTGCCCCCTGCCCCCCCTCTGGCTACGCCACTGACACACACACACAATGACATACACAAACAGATACACAGACACACTACCAACATGACCGTGTGCCAGTAGCGGCACCAGGGGGTGGCAGGGGGAAGCTTCCCCCTCCCCTGAGAGTTTAAAAATTCAGGAAAAGCAGGGGTTTTAAACAATAAAAATTAGGGGGTTTTACCTTTATGAGTTAAATCGCCCCTCCTTTACCCTGGCGCTGCCCCTGCTATTTTGCAGACAGCTTAAAGAGGGTCTATCAATGTCATCCAAGCATGCTTCTCTTTAGGGCCGCAGATAACATATTTTGTCAAAATCCCTTGGACTGCAATTTATGCCCTCTTTCCCGCCAATACGACGCACTGTTGTTGGTCAGCAGTGCCGTTCACACGAAGAGATGCCGTTTAATGGTCATGTCAACAAGCTACAAACTGTAGATCAGCATACTAGATTCACAGTTTCAAAACTGCTCATACAGGAAGGGGCCATGAGTTTTCTTTCAACGTATTTGTCCATCCGTTGGCAAGGGTCTTGGCAGTTTCTCTACAACCAACTATACTCTGTCCGCTCGAAGTATGAAGTACGGGCGGTAATACCTTTGCACCGACCTTTCAACGCGCCGCGGTAGGCAAAGCACGCGCGCTTCAACTGAAATCGGCCTGAGTATACGCGCGCGTCGTCACTTTCATACTTATCGAACAAGACAAAGCTAGTCAATCCCGGGGAGGTACTCAACTTTTTTTGAGAACGGGTAGGCTATATGCCACCCGGTTTCAAAATTGAGGCTCCTGAGGCTGATTTGAGGCGAAAAAAAGGGTTCCCTGAGCTAAGGTTATTCCAAAAATTTCAGAAATAAGCTGCGATTTCCCATAATTTTCCAGCTATAACTTTCTTGAGGATGTTTCGAAGAAATTTGTAGAATATGGCTTTGGACCATAAAAAGTAGGCGGCCCGTACTCAGGTGGGGGGGGTGCGGTGGTGCGTCGCACCCCCCCAAATTCCACAAAAGTGGAAAAAGGTCTCACTTTTTGCCTGAAATTTTGAATAAAAAGTCCAAAAAGGACCATTTTAGGGGGGTTTAAGGTTCCACTTTTACCAAAAATGTCCACTTTTTTTTTCAAAAAAGAAGGTCCACTTTTTCGAACCGCACCCCCCCCCAAAAAATAATCCTGCGGACGGCCCTGCAAGTAGGTCCTCTGGAGCTGACTTGGTCCTAGATTGGGCTGACCACTCACACTGGAACTTGGAAAAAGACGCCTGAAAATGAAGGGTCTTATAGGCGGCACATACTAGACTAAATCCCAATGGTGAGACCCCCTGGGGTGCAAATGTATTTAAAGCTGAATTTTATTTTAGCCAATTTTCACTCCCAAGCCTGCAAGTTTCTCAAAATTTCAGTTTCCCAAGCCACTACCTTTCGGAGACAAATGCATTCACAAGCCCCCCAGTTCGGAACTCGGGGTCCGCACACCCCCCCAACATCCCTAACCTGAAAAAAAGAAAGTTTGAGTGCCCCCCCCCCCCTGCTTTTTTGTATCCTCCGCTCAGAAAGGACTTTGTTATCAGAAAATGTCCTCATGTCCGCTTTAAAAGCAATCTAGCACCTTTTTAGAAGGTCGGCCCCCCAATGTGCAAAAATTTGGAGATTTTTACAACCGGTGCATTGGTAACTGGCTAGAAACTATACCTGTGAATGGGATTCAGCTCGAAAATGTCTAATGTGTTTTTGAAATTGGGGCGCTCTTCAACAATGTGCTAAATTGCCTTTTAATCATAATCAAAACCCCTTAAAAAACTAGGCTGTAGGTATTAGTAAGTAGTTGGGTAGGTCGCATGGCAGGCGCACAACACTAATCACTCCACCTTTGGGGAATGGTAGGTAGTTCCGAAAATGACAAAACTGTTTGAGATATTTTGCAGTCCCTTTGGGGACCGGGTTCCTAGTGAGGGTGTTATAGTTATAATAAAAGTGAAAGAGTATAGCTTGACCCATCGCTGAGAGCGCACAAAATTGGAATTCGATTCGGTGTAGAACTAGGCCCTCCGACTTCGGCCCTGGTCTAAGCCGGCTATGAGGCGTACCCGTCGCCTCAAATATAGTGGTGGCGCTGTTCATATGCCCCTTTCTTAAATCTCTACTAGAAGAATATCAAAAAATGAAACTTTTAATTTTAGTTGTGATCTATAGGGAAAGATTCATAATATTAAAATCTGTCACGCGGGGTGCCAATCACGGGCGGCGATTGTATTTTGACGTGTATTTCAATGGAGCGATTATTTTATTGTGTGCGCCCTTCTAACCTCATACGGGAGTGTGAATTTTTGCGATTTCGACTCTGCAAAGACCGCAGATTTTGTATTTAATTTTGTGAGATTTTACGTTAGACACTATAATTGGAACCACATCGCATTTGAAACAAATCCATGTTTTTTAAAGCGATTTAATAAAGGAAATCGCTTGAAGACTAGGTGCTCATGAAAGGGTCGATTTATGGCCGTGTTTTCGCTAGGACTGCAATTTGTCTCAATCCTGATTGAGATATGGATTGTTGATAGCTCGCGAAATCAAAGAAGTACTTGGAAATTCAAATGTAATGGCGTGTGTCTGTTTTAACTGACTATAAAGGCTAATGAATAGCTTATTATTCAAGTCCAAATCGCTTTTTGTTTCTTGTTTCAAGGGAAGTCGAGATGTCAAAACCGCGTTTCCCTTCATTTTTTGACCAAAAAAGCGTGCTTCGAGTTTAAACCTTGTAATTTAATACTCCACCCAAATTCCTAGAGGTATTTTCAAGAAGAACACATTTTAGGTTTTTTCTCTGACTTTAATGAAATATGTTAAGAAAAAGAGTAGAAAAAGAGCTCATCAAGAATGCGAAAATTACTAGTGTCCCACCCCTACCGTACCACCCCTTATTTTTGCCGCACTCCGTCATACCGTGCTATAATTGACCAGCCGATGCGGGGGGGGGTGTCGTGAAAGCAATATCCTTACTTATGGATGTGTTCGATGTAGATTTACATTCTTGAGATAATTCAAAGATTTTTGAATCTCACAATCATAGAGCTTAGTTCCCAAAAACTGTGTTTTTAACAGCTGTATTTCTTTGGGTAACGCTTTTAAATAGCGCCAAAAATCACAAAATGGGATTGTTTTAGAATATATATCAATTTAACTGGAGACCATAGCTCGCCGTTTCCTGTGTAGGTGGGAGAATGCAAACAAATGACCTGTTTTCTTAAACGCGTCCCAATTTTTCAAAAATCACGAAAACTCAAAAACAATGTTTTCAAGTGTGGTTCAGAAGGGCGCACAAACAACACTAAATCACGTCCACTTTGGGGGAATGGTATGTAGGTAGTTCCGGTAAATGACAAAACCTGTTTTAGATATTTGCAGTCCTTTGGGGACCCGTTTCCTATTGAGGGTGTTATATTATAATAAAAGTGGAAGGATAGGTAATAATTAATAAGGATGTAATTATGATATTTTTGTATAGGGGTGGAAGGGAGAAAATAAAAGCAGCGAGAAAAAAGTAGGAGGGAGTGGGAGCGAAGGAGGGAGAGAGGTGGGGTGATGGAATTCACGGATAAAAAGAGGGGGCGGTTGTGGGGCTGGAGGGGTGTGCTATGTTGTGAATGGTCTAGGAGGGTAGATTAGTTTGGGGTATCTGGGTGGAATTAGTTTTGAGGTACTGCTGGGTGGGTTTGGGCTTTCGGTTGTGGCGTCATGTGGTCTCTGTGTTTTTTATTAGCTTGACCATCGCTGTAGATTCTCACCAAATTTGGAAATTCGATTGTGTGTAGAAACTAGGCCCTCGACCTCCGGCCCTGGTCGAAAGGGATGGCGTACACGTCGGCTCAAAATTGTGGTGGCGCTGTTTCATAATGCCCTTTTCTTAGAAATCTCACTAGAATTAGATCAAAAAATGAAACTGTATTCGAAAGTTTTAGTTGTGATCTATAGGGAACTGAAGTTCCTAATATTAAAATCTTGTCACTCGGGGTGCAACACAGCGGGCGCGATGTGGTATTTTACGTGTTTTTCAATGGGAGCGATTATTTAGTGGTGGGGCGCCCTTCTAAACCTCATACGGTAGTGTGAATTTTTGCTATTTCGAGTCTGCAAAGACCTCAGATTATTTTAATTTTTTGTGAGATTTAACATTAGACATCTATATTTGACCAAATCGCATTGAACAAATCCAATTTTTAGCTATTTAATAAAGGACATCGCTTTAAGACTAGGTCTCATGAAATGGTCGTAGCCGTGTTTTCGCTATGGACTACTGCAATTTGTCTCAAATCCTGATTGAGATATGGATTGTTGACCGCTCGCGAATCAAAGAAAGTAAATGAAATTCAATGTAATGGCTTGGTGTGTCTGTTATGACTATAAAGGGCTAATTGAATAGCTAGTTTTCAAGTCCAAGTCCTTTGTTTCTTGTATTAAGGGAAGCGAGAAGTCAAAACCAACCGCGTTTCCTTCATTTTTGACCAAAAACAAAAAAAAAAAAAAAAAAAAAAGGCCCGCGTGCGTCGATTTTACAGGATTGTAATTTAATGACTCCCCCAATCCTATAGGTATTTTCAGAAGAAACAAAAAACAAATTGAGGTTTTTCTTGATTTAGTATGAAATCTGTTAATAAGAAGAAGTAGAAAAATATGTCTCAATCAAAGGATGCTAAAATTTACTAGTTTCCACCCCTACCCCTTATTATTGGCACGGCAATCTTGTCATACCCGACGTGCTATAGTGCAAGCCGATGCGGGGGGGGGGTTGTCGTGGAAATAAGCATATCCATTACTTAAAATGATGTGTTCGATTATTTTTACATTTCTTTAAAGCTAATTCAATATGTTTGAATCTCACAACTCATACTAGTTCCACAAAAAACGTGTTTTAGACAGCTGTATTCTTTTGGGTAAACGTAACAGGTAACGAGCGGGCCAGAAATGCAAAAATTGGATATTTTAGCAGAGTTACTCACTTACTTGGAGACCGCTAACTCCCCGTTTCATTTGTAGTGGAGAAGCAAAAAATGACACTTGTTCTTAAAAACGTCCATATTTTGTCAGCAACTCAAGAAAAAAAACAAAACAATGTTTTCAAGTGTGTTCGAAGGGCGCACAAAAGGGAGACACAAATCACTCCACTTTGGGGGAATTGTAGTAGTTCCGTAAAATAAAAACATGTTTGAGATATTTTGCAGTCCTTTGGGGACCGGCCTAGGGATGGTGTTAATTATAAAATAAAAGTGAACGAGTATAGCTTGACCATCGCTGAGAATTCTCAAAAATTTGGAAATTCGATTCGGTGTAGAACTAGGCCCTCGACTTCCGGCCGTGTCGAAAGCGGCTCATGAGGCGTACACTATCGGCTCAAAATATGGTGGGCCTGTTCATCTGACCTTTGCTTAAATCTCTTCTGAATGATATCAAAAAAGGTGAACTATTCGAAGTTTTAGTTGTGATCTATAGGAAATGAATTCATAATATTCAAAATATTGTCACGAAGGGTGCAAATCAGCGGCGCCGTGTGGTATTTTTACGTGTATTTCAATGGACGATTAATTTAGTGGTGTGCGCCTTCTAAACCCATACGGGAGTGCTGGAATTTTTTGCGATTTCGAGTCTGCATAAGACCTCAATTATTTAACTTTTGTGATATTTTACATTACACTCTTCTTTGACCAAATCGCATTTGAACAAATCCACTTTTTAACGATTTAAATAAAGAATCGCTTTAAGACTAGTTGCTCATGAACTTGGTCCGATATTATGCCGTGTTTTCGCTATGGACTGCAATTTGTCTGAAATCCTGATTGAGATATGGATTGTTGGGGGGGACCAGCTCGCTAAATCAAGAAGTACTTGAAATTCATGTAAGGCGTGGTGGTCTGTTTTGAACTATAAAGGCCTAATTTAATAGCTGTTATCAGTCAGTCGCTTTTGTTTCTTGTTTCACCGGGAAGCGATATGTCAAAACCCCTCGTTTTCCCTTCATTTTTGACCAAAAAAGCGTGCGTCCCGAGTTTTAACTTGGGTAATTTAAATACTCCACACCGCATCCCTAGAGGTAATTTTCAAGAAGAAAACAACTTGTAGGTTTTCTCTTGACTTTATTGAATATGTAAGAATAAAGAATAGAAAAAGAGCTCATCAAGAGCGCAAAATTACTAGTTTCCCACCCCCTACCCCTTATAATTTGCAACGCAATCCTGTCATACACGTTCTAATAGGACAAGCCATGCGGGGGGGGGGGTTGTGCATGAAATAAGCAATCCATTACTTATGAATGTGGTTCGATGTATTATTTACATTCTTGAGATAATTCAAAGATTTTTGAATCTCACAAATCATACTTAGTTTCAAAAAAACGTGTTTACATTAAACACAGCTGTATTTCTTTGGGTAACGAAGTTAAAGAGCGCCAAAATGGCCAAAAATGGGAATAATTTTAGAATATATATCAATTTACTTGGAAGACCCCTAACTCACCGTTTCATGTTAGTGGAGAAGAAAAAATGACGGACTTTTTTCCTTAAAAAAAACGTCCATATTTGTCAAAATCAGAAAAAATCAAAAACACTGTTTTCAATTGTGTCGAAGGGCGCACCACACTACATCACTACTCACCTTTGGGTAATGGAGGTAGTTTTTTCCGTTAAAAGCAAAACATGTTTTGATATATTTTGCAGTCCTTTGTGGGACCGGTTCTAGTTAGGGTGTTAATTTAATAAAAGTGAAAGAGTATAGCTTGACCATCGCTGAGATTCTCACAAAATTTGACATTCGTTTCGGTGTAGAAACTAGGCCCTCGACGTCCGGCCCTGGTCGAAAGCACGCTATGAGGCGTACACGTGGGCTAAATCGTGGTTGTGCGCTGTCCTATGCCCTTTTCTTCTTAAAATCTCTACTAGAAGGATATCAAAAAATGAAACTATATTCGAAATTTTAGGTTGTGATCTATAGGGAAACTGAATTCATAATATCAAAATATTGTCACACTGGGTGCAAATCAGCGGGCTCGATGTGGTATTTTACCGTGGTTATTTCAATGGCGATTTTTTAGTGGGGTGCGCCCGTCTAAACCTCATCGGAGTGTGAATTTTTGCGATATCGAGGTTCTGCAAAGACCTCATATTTATTTAATTTGTGAGATTTACATTAGAACATCTATGTTTTTTTTTTTTTGACCAAATCGCATTGGAACAAATCCACTTTTTAGCGATTTAATACAGGAAATCGCTTTAAAGACTAGTGCTCATTAAATGGTCGATTTATGATGCCGTGTTTTTTCGCTATGGCTGCATTGTCTCAAAACCTGATTGAGATATGGATTGTGAACTGCTCGCGAAATCAAGAAGTACATTGAAATTCAATGTAATGGCGTGGTGTCTTTTATGACTATAAGGCTATTGAATAGCTAGTTTATCAATCCAATCGCTTTTTTTCTGTTTCAAGGGAAGCGAGATGTCAAAACCGCGTTTTCCCTTCATTTTTTGACCAAAAAGCGTGCGTCGAGTTTAACATTGTGAATTTAATACTCCACACCCAAATCCCTATAGTATTTTCAAGAAGAAAACACATTGTAGGTTTTCTTGCCTTTTATGAAATATTTAAGAAGAAGAAGTAGAAAAAGAGCTCATCAAAGATGCGAAAAATTACTAGTTCCCCCCCCAGCTACCCCTTATTATTTGCACGGCAATCTGTCATATACGCTATAAGGACAGCCGATGCGGGGGGGGGGGTGTGTCAGTGAAATAAGCATATCCATACGTAAATGATGTGTTCGTGTATTATTGACCTTTCTTGAAGATAATTCAAAGTGTTTGAATCTCCCAAATCATACTTATTCCACAAAACGGTGTTTAACCCTGTATTTCGTTGGGTAAAACGCAGTAAAAGAGACGCCAAAGCACGAAAATGGGATATTTAGAATATATATCAATTTACTTGGAGACCCCATACTCCCGTTTCATGAAATGTAGTGGGAGACGCAAAAATGACCCTTTTCTTAAAACGTCCATAATTTGTCCAAAAATACGAAAATCCAAAACAAATGTTTTCAAGTGTTGTTTCGAAGGGCGCACAACACTAAAATCACTCCACCTATTTGGGGGAATGGTAGGTAGTCCGGTAAAATGACAAAACATGTTTTGAGCTATTTTGGCAGTCTTTGGGGACCGGTCCTAGTGAGGTTATAATATTATCATAAAAGTGAAAGAGTAAGCTTGACCAATCGCTGAGATTCTCACAAATTGGAAATTCGATTCGGTGTAGATACTTCGGCCTCGACTTTCCGCCCTGGTCGAAAGCGGCTAAGAGGCTTACACGTCCGGCATCAAAAATAGTGGTGGCGCTGTTTTCATATGCCCTTTCTTAAAAGCTCTCCTAGAATATTCAAAACAAATGAAACTTATTTTTCGAAGTTTTGGTTGTGATCTATAGGGAACTGAATTCATAATATTCAAAGATTGTCACGCGGGGTGCAAATCAGCGGCGCGATGTGGTATTTTTACGTGTATTTCAATGGAGCGATTATTTAGTGGTGTGCGCCTTCTAAACCTCATACGGGAGTGTGAATTTTTGCGATTTCGAGTCTGCAAAGACCTCAGATTTATTTAATTTTGTGAGATTTTACATTAGACATCTATATTTGACCAAATCGCATTTGAACAAATCCAATTTTTAGCGATTTAATAAGGAAATCGCTTTTAAAGGACTATTGCTCAGAAAATTGCCGATTTATTTTATTAAGCCGTGTTTTCTTCGCTATGGACCTGCAATTTGTCCTTCAAATACCGATTGAGATATGGATTGTTGATAGCTCGCGAAATCAAAGAAGTACATTGAAATTCAATGTAATGGCGTGGTGTCTGTTTATGACTATAAAGGCTAATTGAATAGCTAGTTATCAAGTCCAGTCGCTTTTGTTTCTTGTTTCAAGGAAGCGAGATGTCAAAACCGCGTTTCCCTTCATTTTTTGACCAAAAAAAAGCGTGCAGTCCGACGAAGTTTTAACATTGTAATTTAATACTCACTCCAAATCCCCTAGGGTATTTTCAAGAAAAACAACATTGTAGGTTTCTTGACTTTATATAAATATTTTCAGAAGAAAGAAGTAGAAAAAGAGCTCATCAAAGATGCGAAAATTGACTAGTTTCCCACCCCTACCCCTTATTATTTGCACGGCAATCCTGTCATACACGTGCTATAGTGACAAGCCGATGCGGGGGGGGGGTGTCAGTGAAATAAGCATATCCATTACTTAATGATGGGTTTCGATGTCTTCTTTCCTTTCGTTGAAGGATAATTCAAAGATGTTTGAATCTCACAAATCATACTTAGTTCCACAAAACGTTTTTAAAATACTTTATTTCTTGGGTAAACGCAGTAAAGAGCGCCAAAATGCACAAAAATGGGATATTTTAGAATATATATCAATTTACTTGGAGACCCATAACTCCCGTTTCATGTGTAGTGGAGAAGCAAAAAATGACACTTTTTCTTAAAAACGTCCCCATATTTGTCAAAAATCAAGAAAAAAATCAAAAACAATGTTTTCAAGTGTGTTCGAAGGGCGCACAACACTAAATCACTCCACCTTTGGGGGAAATGGTAGGTATTTCCGGTAAAATGACAAAACATGTTTGAGATATTTTGCAGTCCTTTGGGACAGTGTTTCCTAGTGAGGGTGTTAGATTATAATAAAGTGAAAGAGTACAGCGGGGAAAACCATCGCTGAGATTTCACAAAATTGGAAATGTCGATTCGATTGTGTGTAGAAACTAGGCCCTCGACTTCCGGCCCTGTCGTCGAAAGAAGCGGCTATGAGGCGTAAACGTCGGCTCAAAATAGGTGGCGAGTGTTCATAGCCCTTTTCTTCAAATCTATGACTAGAATGCCTATCAAAAAATGTGAAACTTATTCGAAAGTTTAAGTTGTGATCTATAGGGAAATGAATTCATAACATTCAAAAGATTGTCAAGAGGGGTGCCAAGACATCAGCGAGGGCGAGATGTGGTATATTTACGTGTAGTTCAATGGAGCGATTATTTAGTGGTGGCGCCATTCTAAACTCATACGTGAGTGTGAATTTTTGCGAATTCGAGTCTGCAAAGACCTCAGATTTATGTAATTTTGTGAGATTTACCTTAGACATCTATATTTGGACCAAATTCGCATTGACAAAATCCCAATTTTTAGCGATTTAATAAAGGAAAATCGCTTTAAGACTAGGGCTATGAAAATGGTTCGATTTTATGCAGTGTTTTTCGCTATGGACTGCAAAGTTGTCTCAAATCTGTTGAGATATGGATGTTGACAGATCGCGAAATCAAAGAGACATTGCAAAATGTCAAGTAATGGAGTGGTTTTTTGTACTGTTTATTATGGACTAGAAGGATAATTTGAATAGCCCTAGTTATCACGTCCAAGTCGCTTGTTTCTGTTTCAAGGGAAGCGAGATGTCAAAACCGGCGGTTCCCTCATCTTTTGCCCAAAAAAGCGTGCGTCGAGTTTTAACATTGTTAATTATTACTACCACCCAAATCCTAGAGGTATTGCAAGAAGGAAACAACAGGTAGCGTTTTCTGCCTTTATATTTAATATGTTAAGAAGAAAGAAGTAGAACAAGAGCTCATCAAAGATGCGAAAATACTAGTTCCCCACCCCTACCCTTAGTTTCATTTGCACGGCAATTCTGTCATACACGCGCTAGTGTTGCAGCCATGCGGGGGGGGGGGGGGTGCTTTTGTCTTGAGCTTGTCAGTGAAATAAGCTCCATTACTTAAAATGATGTGTCCGATGTATTATTTACATTTTCTTGAAGATAATTCAAAGATGCTTTGAATCTCACAAATCATACTTAGTTCCACAAAAACGTGTTTAACAGCTGTATTTCTTGGGGTAAACGCAGTTAAAGAGCGCCAAAATGCACAAAAATGGGATATTTTAGAAGATATCTCAATGTACTTGGAGACCCCAAACCTCCGTTTCAGGTGTAGTGGAGGAAGCAAAAAGGACACTTTGTCTTTAAATAAACGTCCATATTTGTCAAAATCAAGAAAAAAATAAAAAACGTTTTTTTTTTTTTTTTTTTTTTTTTAAAAAACAACCAAAATTCACTCCACCTTTGGGGGAATGTAGGTAGGTCCGGTAAAATGACAAAACATGTTTTGAGATATTTTGCAAAGCCTTTGGGGACCGGTTCCTCGTGGAGGGGTTATATTATAATAAAAGTGAAAGAATATACCTTGATCATCGCTGAGATTCTCACAAAATTTGGAAATCGATCGGTTGTAGAAACTAGCCACTCGACTTCCGGACCCTGTCGAAAGCGGCTATGAGGAGTAACAGTACGGCTCAAAAATAGTGGTTGGCGTGTGTCATATGCCCTTTTCTGAAATCTCTAAACTAGAATGATATCAAAAAATGAAACTTATTCGAAAGTTATAGTTGTGATCTATAGGAACTGATCATAATATGCAAAATATGGTCCCGCGGGGTTGCAAATCAGCGGGCGCGATGTTGTACTTTTACGTGTATTTCCATGGCAGCGATTATTTAGTTGTGTGCGCCCTTCTAAACTTTATACGGGTGTGTGAATTTTTGCGATGTCGAGTCTGCAAAGACCTCAGATTTATTTTAATTTGTGAGATTTTACATTCAGAACATCTATATTTGACCAAATCGCATTGTGAAACCAATCCAATTTTTAGCGATTTAACAAAGGAAATCGATTTAAGAACTAGGTACTCATTAAAATGGTCGATTATTGCCGTGTTTTCGCTAGGACTGCAATTTGTCTCAAATCCTGATTGCGATATGGGATGTTGACAGCTGCGAAATCAAGAAGTACATTGAAATTCAATGTAATGGCGTGGTGTCTGTTATGACTATAAAGGTAATTGAATAGTAGTTATCAAGTCCAAGTCGCTTTGTGTCTTTGTTCAAGGGAAGACGAGAGTCAAAACGCGTTTCCCTTTCATTTTTTACCAAAAAAAGCGTGCGTCGAGTTTACATTTGTAATTAATACTCCACCCAAATCCCTAGAGGTATTTTCAGAAAAGAAAACAAACATTGTAGGTTTTCTTGCCTTTATATTTAATATGTTAAGAAGAAAGAAGTAGAACAAGAGCTCATCAAAGATGCGCAAATTACTGTTTCCCACCCCTTACCCCTATATTTGCACGGCCAATCTGTCATACACCGTGCTATAGTGACAGCCGCTGCGGGGGGGGGGGGGGGTGGTGTCGTGAAATAAAGCGATATCCCAGTACTTAAACTGATGTGTTCGATGATTATTTCCTTTTTGAAGATAATTCAAAGCTGTTTGAAACTACAAATCATATGTAGTTCCACACAAACGTGTTTAACAGCTGTAGTTCTTTGGGTAAACGCAGTAACGAGCGCCAAAATGACACAAAAAATGGGATATTTTAGAATATAGATCAATTAACTTGGAGACCCAGAACTCCCGTTTCAAGGTTGTAGGGAGAAGCAACAAATGACACTTTTCTTAAAAACGTCCATATTGTCAAAAATCATGAAAAAAAATCAAAAACAATGTTTTCAGTGTGTTCGAGGGCGCACAACACTAAAATCACTCCACCTTTGGGGGAATGGTAGGTAGATCCGGTAAAATGACAAAACATGTTTTGAGATATGTTGCAGTCCTTGGGGGACCGGATCCTAGTGAGGGCGTTATATTTAATAAAAGTGAAAGAGTATAGCTTGACCCGCGCTGAGATTCTCACAAAATTTGGAAATTCGATTCGGTTGTTAGATTGTAGAACTAGGCCCTCGACTTTCCGGCCCTGGTCGAAAGCGGCTATGAGGCTACACGTCGGCTCAAAATTGTGGTGGCGGCTGTTCATATGACCCTTTTCTTAAAATCTTCTACTAGAATGATATCAAAACTGAAAACTTATTCGAAAGTTTTCGTTGTGATCTATAGGGGAAATAAATGAATTCATACTACTTCAAAAATATCGTCAAGCGGGGTGCAATCAGCGGGCGCGATGTGGTATTTTACGTGTATTTCAATGGAGCGATTATGTAGTGGTGTGCGCCCTTCTCAACCTCATACGGGGAGTGTGAATTTTTGCGAATTCGAGTCTGCAAAGACCTCAAGATTTATTTAATTTTGTGAAGATTGTACATTGAAATCTATATTTGACCAAATCGAATTGAACAAATCCAATTTTTAGCGATTTAATAAAGGAAATCGCTTGAAGAAAGGTGATCATGAAAATGGTCGATTATGCCGTGTTTTCGCTATGGACTGCATTTGTCTCAAATCCTGATTGAGATAGGGATTGTTGACAGCTAGCGAAATCAAGAGTAATTGAAATCAAGTAATGGAGTGGTGTGTGGTTATGACTATAAAGGCTAATTGACTAGCTAGTTATCAAGTCCAAGTCGCTTGTTTTCTTGTTTCAAGGGAAGCGAGATGTCAAAACCGCTTTCCCTTCATTTTTTGCCCAAAAAAGCGTGCGTCGAGTTTTTAACATTGTAAATTTAAACTCACCCAAATCCCTAGAGGTATTGTCAAGAAGAAAACAACATTGTAGGTTTTCTTGACTTATATGACCAGTATGTGTAAGACGAAAAGAAGTAGAAAAAGAGCTCATCAAAGATGCGAAAATTACTAGTTTCCCACCCTTACCCCCTTATATTTGCACGGCAATCCTGTCATACACGTGCTATAGTGACAGCCGATGCGGGGGGGGGGGTCTGTCAGTGAAATAAGCATATCCATTACTTAAAATGATTGTGTCGATGTTATTATTTAACATTTCCGGAAAGATAATTAAAAGATGTTTGAATGCTCAACAATCATACTTAATACCACAAAAACGTGTTTTAACAGCTGTATTTCTTTAGGTAAACGCAGTAAAGAGCGACAAAATGCAAAAAAGGGATATTTTTAGAATATATATCAATTTACTTGGAGACACAACTCCCGTTTATGGTAGTGGAGAAGCAAAAATGACACTTTTTCTTAAAAATCGTCCATATTTGTCAAAAATCAAGAAAAAAAATCAAAAACATGTTTTCAAGTGTGTTCGAAGGGCGAACAACACTAAATCGCACCTTTGGGGGAATGGTAGGGTGTTCCGGTAAATGACAAAACCAGTTTGAGATATTTTGCAGTCTTTGGGGACCGGTTCCTACTGAGGGGTGTTATATTAAAATAAAGTGAAGAGTATAGGCTGACCCTCGCTGAGATTCTCACAAAATTTGGGAAATTCGGATTCGGAGTAGCAAAACTAGGCACCTCGGACTTCCGGCCCTGGTCGAAAGGGATGGCGTACACGTCGGCTCAAAATTGTGGTGGCGCTGTTCATATGCCCTTTCTTAAATTCTCTACTAGAATGATATCCAAAAATGAAAATTATTAGAAAGTTTTAGTTGTGATATATAGGGAAATGAATTCATATATTCAAATATTGTCACGCGGGGTGCAAAATTCAGCGGGCGCGATGTGTATTTTTTACGTGTATTGCAATGGGCGATTTTAATTTAGTGGTGTGCGCCCTTGCAGCCTGCAGCAATAGATTAATCCTGAAAGAAAAGCTAAAAATTTTTATTTTTGAACATGTTGAAAGTATATTTTTTCTAAATGTATAAAGAAGGCCCATCAAAATTCTAGGGTGGGATTTATTCCGTTTGATGTAAAATTACGATATCTAGGCCATAATTGCATATTTACACTTCATGGTTAAGGGGGTATTAGTAATTCTTCAAACGGCAAATTAAAACATTTTTGGCTTTTTCTTTTCAAGATTTCATCTCAACTGAATTGCACGAGGTGGCTTACCCAATGTGAAGTAAGCCAGGCCAGATGAAGCACCCGAGTGTATAATCAATATGTGTTGAAATAATTGGGCGGCATATGCTGGTGCATAGTACGGTTCTGCTAACTCTGCGAGGATACTACACTGCCAGCTCTAGACTAGCCATGTGCGGGATAGTCTCGCAGCCATAAGGCCATAACGTATTGCCTGCAACGCCGTTTGCGAGAAGTACAACGCGTTGCGACATTTCGCAAAACGCGTTGCGACATCGTCCAATCAAAGTCATTGATTTTGTCTGTGACGTATTTCAAAAAATAGACCCACAACGCATTGCTAGATACTTGCAAACTCATCTCACAACTGCGTTGCAAGCCTTCACAACGCATTGCGACCCGTCACTCACAACGCGTTGGAAGTTTCCACAACGCGCGTTGCTAAGGTCCCCAAGCAATAAGGTCAAAACGTTTGCGCAACGCGTTTTGTGAGAAAGTCACAACGTGTTTTTGCGACATTCAGCAACGCGTTGCATTCGGTGTCGGCCAATCAAACTAATGAAGTTCTTGACGAGTATTTCCAAAATATAAATCTCACAACGCGTTGCGACCTTCACAACGCGTTGCAACTTCGCAACGCTTGCGAGTAATACGTTAGACCCTTATGTCCTTCCACAAGCGTTTGTGAATCTTTACAACGGTGTTGTGAAGCCCGCACGCGTCTGTGAAGGCTTGCAACGCGTTGTGAATGCCTAAGGTCATGACGATTGGCCGCAACGCCTTTTTGGTCTATTTTTTGTGAAATACGTCCCCACGTGGCGTAACCAGACCTTTGCAAATGGGGGGGGCAGAGGGTCCAAGGCTTTTTTTGAGGGGGCTTATTTGGGTCGCTTCTCCATAGACACTGTACAAAAGGTCAGTTCATTTGGTGGGGCTAAGGGGGGGGGGGCAAGGGTTTCGTTTGGAGGGGCTTGCGCCCCCTTCCCCCGCTGGTTACGCCCACTGCGTCACAAAATGCTGATTTTGATTGGCCCTACACCGCCAACGCGTTAATGTGCACTTTCCCCAACGCGTGCTGGCAATACGTTATGACCCTTATGGCGTTGTGAACCTTCGCAACGCGTGGTGAAGGTCGCAACGCGTTGTGTCATGTCGCAACGCGTTGTGAGCCTTGCAACTCGTTGTGAGTTTCCACAACGGCTTTTCTATATACTTTTGCAATGCGTGTGCTAGATACACAACGCCCCTTGTGGGTCTAATTTTGAAATACGTCCACAGAAATTCTCATTCCTAATGGCCGACGCCGCACGCGTTGCTACTTCAGCGCAACGCGTTGCCGCCGAAATGTCGCCAACGCGTTGCGGCAATA